>JAHDVE020003877.1:0-180712 GCA_022606495.2 Halesus radiatus
TTTTTTTAAGTTTATTTTTATAAATACGCTATACAACCACTATTTTAATAGTACATATATCAAAATGTATGAAAGCAATAGTTTCTTCGTCGGGATTCAAATTATAATAAAAATAATGACTTATGTGCATAGAAAAAACTGTGACCTTAAATAATTGAGTTAGGAAGTTAATTAATTAGATAATAATGTAAAAACAATTCTATAAAATAAATAAAATTATTTTGAAATAAATATTATATGTACTTATATAAGCTAGAAAGGTTATAAAGGAATTTCCTTATATTTGAAACTATAGTTGTAATGGCTTAGATGGTTTTAAAGCGGATGAACGAAGAACATAGTATAAGGGGGAAGATTCGGCACGATCAAGTGAAACAAATTTTTCTTAGAGTCATGTCAAGACTCGGAATAACAGCAGAGTATGTAATATCGTATACGACGATGCGTAAATGTGAATTTCTTTAAAAATTCTTAAAAACCCATTCACTGAGTCTATTAATACACGCTCGCCTTTCTTCCGTATATAAAAAATACTGTCCCTTTAAAATTTCACATTTAAAAAGAATTCAAACCTATTTAAAAGGTCTTTGTATTAAAGTTTTCAAGGTGTCTACAACAAACTCATCCAAAATTCGGCATAGCTTAGGAGCTTACAACATCATATTGTAGTAAGTGACACTTTTTGTCAACAGGCTTACGAAGAACCTCAAACGACATTGTTTGCCATTCTGTAAATTGAGAACTTTAAAACCTTTCACATAATTCAATCAATAAATTTCATTGGTATTTAGACAAAGCCCTGAATAAACGACAATAATACAATAAGTGAAATAAATTACTCATTTTGTATGAATGCTAAATCGTAAAAAAAAAGTTTTATTTTTTCATAAAGACTGTTACCCGTCTCTCGAACAGACATCGTTTAGTTAAACGAGTAAAGTACATGTATCTGTATCAACTAATGTGCTAATGAACGCCCGTGTTGCCGGAAATGAAATTAACGAAATTAACGAAATTAACGAAATTAACGAAATTAACCAAATTAACGAAATTAACGAAATTAACGAAATTAACGAAATTAACGAAATTAACGAAATTAACCATTTAACGAAATTATCCAAATGAAAGAAATGAACGAGCGAAATGAACAAAATGAACGAAATGAACAAAATGAACGAAATTAATAAAATGAAAGAAATGAACAAAATGAACGATATGAAAAAAATGAACGAGTTTAACGTATTGAACTAAATGAACGAAATGAATGAAATGAAATTAGTTAAATTAATATTATCAGTGATGTGAATGAAATTATGGATTCTGTTTTTCATTCCCTAATTTAAATCATTATTTGACACCTACGATTTAATATTTTCGTAACTCCTATCATTATTAATTTAAGTTACCCGCACATTTCAGTCAACCCGATTGAACCTAACATGACCTAGTTAAAGGATTCTAATTTAGTCGAAAAAGCCCCACTAATTCCTTTACAACATTCTAGTCCACTGCATAGATGAACTCATAGCGAGGAGAATAATGTATATCAACGCCATTGAGGTTATTTCTCACAAAGCCGGCGCTATACACATCATCCAAATATTACTATTATTGCGGTTCTTGCTCAATTGAAATTTAAAAAATTAAATTATAGAATTATGTTCAATAAAAAGGGGGCAATGATTTTCATGCAATTGGTGGGTTGACAATACCTCAATAATATCATCAACACTACCTCCTCTGGAAAGTACGAACTAATTAAACTCATCCAATCTTTTCGGTCCCGTGATGTTAGAGCACTTGGCGTGAACTTCACAAAAGTGCGTTATAAAAATGAACTCTCATTATTATAATTATTATTATTGTTTCCCGCCAGTTTATTGGGCCTAAGTTTGCCTTCCAACAATCAAGTCTCCCAAAAAGAGATCACAGTTCTCAAGTTCTGCTGGCTCATTGTGGAGAAGCCTGTTTAATGATCGGTGTTCATTCATTCTCGCTACGTTTTCTGTGGCTATACATTCGAAATTCGAATTTCAATGAATCTGAGAATTCAGATTTTCCAAAACAGCTCCATATTTGCAATTTTCCAACAAAAAGAGCCATTTCAGTTTCATTAAACTTATTATTGGTAGCTTTTTATTGACCCATGGTGTTTGAGCAGTTGATGATGTCTTGTTCAACTTTTTCCCACGACACTTAATAAATAAACTGTCGCACTTTTTATACTCGTCCATCGTGACAACGTTTCGACAACATATATCATATTATAGTACATACAATGAGACCTGTTTTAGTAATGCCTTAAAATCTTATTTTGCACTTCCCCATTCAAGGATAAAGGCGGTTAAATTAATTAACCGCTTTTTTACGCATTGAAATTATGTAACACAATTAATTTTACAGAAAACAATGGACGCCACTGCGTATCTCTGACCGCCATTGCCACAAGTGTTATTTTCGCAGACATTAAGAATAATAATAAGAGTACGGGTTTCCACTATCAATTATCTACGGCCTGAAATGGCAGCCTTTTAGCGGAGCATTGAATCCCGAGATAAAACGTTTCCAGGATCAAATTGATGGACATTAACCTCATCAACCCCTTAACGTCTCGGCACAATCGCAACCCCTCCCGGGGAAGTTCTACCCCATCGTGATCAGCCATTTACATTTATAAAACAAACAAGCAGTTATTCAACGGAAACAAAAACATTATTTAACGACGCGTAGTTGTCTTACTTTTACGTTTTTCTTAGAAAAAAGTGTGTTATTTAAATGAAACTTGATTTGTTCTCCGGATTTACATTGAAATTTTGTTATACCGATTTGAATAAATAAATTAATAAATAAATCGGTAGACCAAAATTTCAAGAATACTTTTTTCAAACATGTTTTTCTTATTGAACACGTTAAATATTATTTTGAACAAATAAAGCGGTATCTTATCTTATTTTCTGACAGTAGAGTAAACATTACAAAGGTTAAAAACCAAAAATAGTTTAGCATTACCACTTCTTTCACTTATATTGAAATTCCAGGAAAAAAATGCTAAAATTTCACGATAACAGTACTATCCATTAAATAGTTTTTTGTTACCTCAAAAACAAATTTTCTGAAATGTAATCAAGAAATAAAGAAATCAATCGTTTAAGATGTAATGAAATAGAGGCGTTGACGTCTTATATTTAGACCTGTACAGATTAAAGAGTTGTAAATTTAAGACGTAGATAACGGTGTAAGTGAATGCTTTTGAGTTTTGTTGAAGGATGTAGTTTTATTTCAAATGAAAGAACCATCGAACATAAAACCAGCTAAAACAAATAATTATAGTGTACTATTCGTTAACATTTTTTTTGTCAATTGTTATGGGTGTGTTATCTATGAAAATATGTTAAATGTCTTGCTAGAGATATTTGATATTCAGTAGTTGATGTGTCAATCATACTCCACAGATAACGGTACTTGTTCCTTGGGTACTTAATGACGATCATTTCCGAATGAAATATTAATGCTACTTAATGCAATAATATTTTACTCAACCTGATTAGAAACAGAGGACGAGGTAATGTTAGATCTTATTAGCATTCACGTAAATACGATGTATTGTCTCTTTTATCTATAGCTCCTGAATCGAGGCAAAGGCATAATATAACATACTTGATTAATTTAATTGTTAGATGTTGGCTACAATAGTGGATGGGTTACTTGTACGGTATTAATAATTCAGTTTCATACATTCCTGAACTTACTTAGGTAGGTATACGCTTGGGGGTAAGAATTTATCATCTACAATCTACTGGCAGATAGTCAAATTCAAATATGTAGTACAACTTTTTACTTATCTGTACTATCTAGCACTTTAACATTTGAGTAATAGAATATAGAATATCTAACATATTAAATAATTGCAATAGGTAGTTACATTTTAAGAGCAAATGCTATATTCTTTGATAAATCTAATTATATTGAAAAAATAACTAAATATTCTCAAAATAAAGTAGTATAAAAGAACAGTGTTAAAAAGTTCAACATTATATAATACTAAATAAATGCTTTCACGTTTGACATCGTGCAAATGTTACTAGTCCTTGACAATAATAGAATCATGCATATTGTAATATATTCCAAATTTTAACATTTGAAAAATAAAATATCTCTTGAAGTTCTCTTCCAATCAATGATTGTTGGGAACTATTCCGTTTCATCCCTTTCTATAAAAAACAGTACGTATTGCTAACATAATATTATCGCTCATCAGGTCGCTTCAACATCTTAATCATATAGGTAAGATTAGATACCTAATACAAACAAATCATTTTTAAGAACGCACATTTGAATTTATTTGTGTACATCGATAATATCGCGAACAAGCGTCAAACTGGTTTGAACTATTTTGGAGCGGTGATATTTGGATACTGGGTGCGTAGCGACGTTTGTCATAATCTTCGAATATTGCCATTGTAATTAGATTAAGTCGAGGTAGTTAAATTTTTCTTGGCAAAAATAGGATGCAATTTTTAAAATGGAGTCAAAAATAAAATCTGGTCGCGGTAAACCATTGACCAATCAAACAAATGAAGTTTTAAATAATATTTTTAGATGCTACGAATCGGAAAATGAATAAGATAAGTACAGCTTCTACGCCAGTACAGATAGTTGACGAATCAATTGGTATTTCTATAGAATATATTCGGAGAACAGTGTCCGAAAATAAATGCTTTCCGGAAGGGCATATAATTGCATTTATATTTGTAGTCAGTACAGTTAGTTAAAATAAAATAAAATTAATTATTATCGAAGCGTCAAACGTTAAAAAGATAATTTAAAATATTTTTGATCCATCGAGTACACCACCACATAAGCAAGAATGTCTATATTATCTTTATACTACAATAGCTGCATAAAAATATCAAATAAAACATTATTTGTATCCATTATTAGCATGAACTGTGGTTGACCCGAATTATACCGTCACAAGTTAAGGCCATATGTCACTCGTTTGTAATATAAATTACGGTTTATTCCACTACTACGTGAAATGCTCGTATTTTAAAGTCGTTTATTTTTCCTTCCCCTATTTACGTTATGCTACTGATATTCTATGGTTTCTTGGCCAACAAGAAATTTGCCTGAAGGGTAACTGTGATCAGATTATTCTTGTCAGGCTTCCCCATATCCAGTTCTAAACAAAGCACCGGAATGAAGATAATTTTTTGCAAACCTTACATATTTAAAATATAAAGCCAAGAGAAAGTTTAATATTTTTGTGAAATACTCTTTTTCTCAGTTGTCTCATTGTCTAAAATATATTTTTTTTCAGTTAAACTATTTACACTTTTTACTAAGCAATTATTTTAGACTAAAAATTAAACTATGAATTTATGTATTTATTAAATATTACAGATATTGTTAAAGTGTTTCTAAATATTGTATTACATTTTAAACTACGTATTGTTGTATCGTATTATGTATTTATTTTAATTTATAGAGCTTTTTGTCATTATTTATCATGTTTATATTTGTAGTACAGAAAATAAACTACAACGTTTTTTTCATAGTGCGAGACGCAAAAAAAAAAGATCCCGTATACATGGTATTTAGTTTTTTTTTTTTAATAAGTACTGAGCACTGACGTCAGAATGAATATCCTCTTCTTAACGTACCATTTCGACAGCTGGAGGCAAAGGTCACGTCACACCCGTTTTGGCACCACCTAGATCACTGCCATTTACGTTTATTTCGCGTAATTTTGACTGGGGACAAATTATAAAACATTTATACAGGAGTTAACTAAATATTCGGTTTTTGTATACAAGCCGAACTTTTTACTTATTTTACATTTTACTTAAATTGGCGGCATGCCTAGCTGGCGTCTCACTCATGTTCATTTGGTTTTGTCCCCTTGCGTGTTAGGGTATCTCAGTGTATTATTTGCTCTGTGGTACTGAGGGTTTTGAAATATTTTTCCGAATTTAAAAAAAAGTTGATTTCAATAAAAAACAAAATTAAATCCCTGTAGCTAACATTCGGAACATTGTTAATATCTGAGAGATGAACGAGTATGATATCAGGCTGGGTGGAGAGCCCAATTTTAATTATTTTTTTTACGATCGGAGTACATTTTTTCATCGCTGGGTTTATGCAGTAAAATAACGTTATTTTACGATAAGGTGTGAACCAAGAGCACTTACTTTGTGAGCCTCGTAGAAAACTGTATCGTTAAAATAACAAAAAAGATGACTTGATAAATTGTCATACCGTTACCAAAATTTTTCCCGCTATAATTTTTTGATGGAAGATCCTTTTCGCCCTGGTAAGGGACCACTATTCGAAATAGGAAGTTACTTAAAATGTTTTCTGACATGATTATGAAGTATATCAGGAGTTAGTTTATACACGTACTTCATAACGCGTTTTCGACCTTTTACTTGTTTGTCATTCGTTTAGTATTATTTTTGCGGGATAATGATTGCTGTTGTTGTCTGTACTTATTAATTATTATTGCTATGTAAAAATTCACGTATGTAAGTTTTGGACATATTGCCTGTTTTATGCACTTTTATGACCTGAATAACCAGTATGTAATTTACAGCCTTCCACATCCCTTATATTGTAGCCAAATCTACCTGACCACAGATTCCCGTATTTGACAGACTAGTGGACCAGCCAGTAGCCACATCTGCAAATGTCAAATAATCTCCAATGTCACTAAAGGAGGCCATTGTGTTTCAGTTCCTCAGTTGGACCAGTTTTCCCTCTTTGCTTCGTTCCTGTGTTAAATATTACTTATAAGTGCTTTCCATAACAAATAATTGTCAAATCAGTTCTTTGTAATAAATCGTCTTCTAAATATTACGGGTAAGTTCTGATTATTATTACTCACTTTCCGTTTCCTCCATTAAGCAATTCAGTAGACTCAAACGATCATTCTGCTACATAAACTCAATCCGATCTCTACCAACACCTTAAAATCTCTTTCCACTCCCATTTCATTCCGCCACAAAACATTTCCAGTTTTATAAGTGCCATAGTCTAACTGACCCTAGATGAAAAAACTTTAATGAGGATTAATTCAAAAGAAACGCCATAAAGTTACAATTATAATTTCAACTAAAAAGTCTACACTGACTATTCCCCATTTCTTTTATATGAATATCCTACAAGAGTCCCAACTGCCCCCAAACATCTGGAGCTAGTGAGACCTCGGCATCCCCAATTGGGGAATGTTGTGAGGCTGAAGGTATTGTGGAGGGGAAGAAGAAGGGGAAGAGGAAGATGGAAAAATACCTGTCTATTCAGATCTGGTCACCAAATACGGCTAAAAGCCATTTAAAGCAACGTTTCAATTCTGAATGGTAGTCTTTCACCAGGGCGGTACTGAGAGTATCTTCCACTCTGGGACGTGCGCAAATATACTACATATTATTTTTAAATGAATCAATTGTGAAACAGCACAAATTAATTAAATCAAATTTACTTGCGTATGCCGGGATTTGAACCCGCGATCTTCGTAGTTGAGAGCCTTACCCCTCGACCATGGAGGCCGCCCTATAAAAAGGGATCACTACTATTTGTCCAATATAGGAGCCGTTTGCTTTTAGACGAAGGTTTTTAATATAAAAAAGCCTTCTTATTACGTACATATAACTTTAGGTCCGAACATTGCGCACATCGTTGGTTTAATTTATCCCTTCTCATTACGAGACCCAAGAATAACCTTCCTACCTTAAATTACGTTAGTAGGAGGTTCCCCCTTCACCTACTTCTACACTGTAATCGTGTAACAATCACAAATAGACAATATGTCTAAAGGAAACCAGAAAACATCAGCACCATTGAAAATGTAAGTGAATTGATTAAAGGTCTTGTTAGAAAGTGCCGCGCAATAAAGGTTTTCATTTAAAAACTTGGAAGCAGACCTTCGGACCTTTGGTTTCACGCAGAGGAATTATTTTGTACCACATTTGTAACGCACGCTTAAAATTCTTTGGAATGTTGCGGAATAATGTGACTCGTCCGACCATAGGCATTACATAAATATTCTCAATAATCGTCTTGTTAGGAATTTCACATCCCCTTGAGAAAAAAAACAGCAAAAAATGGAAACTTCTATCTTCACACATTTTAAAGTTACGATTTCCAGCTACCTCGATTCGTGTGCCATCCTCTAAAAAACAATTAACATTACTAGCTGTTACTGATTTTCTTAATGTCGTTAAGTCTGCTAGAAGTTGCGGTCGTCTTTAGATAAATTTCCAATTAGACGCTCACTTTATTTACATGAGTTTCATACAAATTTTCATATTACATAAAACAAACAAATCTCTCAAATACCCAACGTTAACAGATATACTAATGAACATACGTATTATGTGTCTTTTCTCTTTAAAAATGTGTATTAAAGCTTTTGAGGTTACGTGTTCTTATTTTGGTGCTCAAATTGTTAACTTGGCTTTTATCTTTCTAGGCTAACTGTGAGATATTTTAATCCTAAAAGCTAATCCCCTTTTCAATGATTTCATATAAAAATAATTAAAAATATCCAAATATAATAATGTAGGAATTTCTGCAAACTGGATATGAAAAACATCCGTAGAAGCAAGTACCTTGCGCCATGCGAAGCATCCTTCCGTATAACCCAAGTGCTGATCATAGCGACCTATGCAGTTCCGCCAATGACAATGACAGCCAGCTAGTTCAACGAGATAATTGAAAATTCCTTTCAAACAAAGATATGCATTCACACCATATCTGCGCAAATGGTACCTACAGTAAAACGAACTGCAGCATCTTATATATTGATGCCTGCATCTTTCTAATTTCATCTCGTAGTTGCTCAGAAGTATCGCAGCCTCTTAAAGTTCTTCCAGGCAACTCCTTCTCCCAACTTTCTAAAACTTTTAGTTGTTTCATTGTTGCGATTCCTCTTGCGTATGATTCGACTGAGCGCCGCGTCGGTTTGGATGGAGCAGATGCAAACAAATTTAAAATGTATACGTGTGTTTACTTGTCATCGTAATGATTCCAATGGGATTATTTTTTAAGTCAAATATCTTGGTTCTAATTTTTTGTAAATTAAATTGGCTGAACCGTTAACAATAATAAAACAAACAGAAAACGGTTAAGAAAATGGAGAGAAAACTCATTCAAGATTCATTTTCTTTTGTGTGTACATATTTGGTAAAAGAAAACTAATAAATTATAAACAATCACTTTACGTAGCCTTAACACTTTATTGAAATAAAACACATATACAAAAAATATTTGTTTTGTCACATTCGGGTATCGCGTATACCTACGTAAGCCTCGTTACTATTTAACAGAAATATTATATTATTTGGCAATTTTTGTGTACCTACATATACATATGTTTAAATTCTATTGTAGTCATCAAAGTCTATAAAATAATTCGCTTATAAATCTTATGTACGACCAAACACCCAAGTAATAAATGTACCTAAAAGTAGTTCCTACTACAAAACTTTTTTAAAATTTCAACGAAAATTTTTGGAATATAATTAATGATAAGTACTTTGCTTGTACCACTGTTATTAATATATGCATATCTACATGATTCAGAAGCAAAGATTCTCTCATCAGGATAAACAGTATGCAAAAAAATTATGACAAGCGTAGAGATAATATGTGTCTATACTTATCATTTTTTTTAATACACTGTTTATCCTGGTGAGGGAAGCATTGCTTCTAAAACATATTTATATATTAAAAACAGTGGTATAAACAAAGCAATTTTAATTAATTATATTGATAATGATGACACAAAATAAATCCAGATCTATCGAAGAAAAAGAAGTATTGGAATTTAAATTATTCCAATTTGTATTGAGAACAATCAAAAATCTTGTAAAGAATATTCCGAAATAATATTTTATGCTATTTCACGAGGGATAACATGTCTGTGAACGTAATACATTTCATATTAAAAGTTGTAAACTCAAGCCAATATAAAAATATGCCTTCTTCTTGGGCATAATTATTTCACAATTACCTACATTCTAAATTATAATCAGTACTTTCTTTCCCGTTTGACGCCTATATAAACATCTAACGAAGTAATTTGATGTTCAAATGATAGAATATGGGAGAATACATTTTCTGCAAAGTACAGTTAAGTATACAGACGTTATTTTCCTCATGTCGGTGTCAAACATGACACCTGCTCTAACATGATTATGATCTTACGTTCCTCGACACTCGAGACACTTTCTTTGTCGGAAGGGGAGATCTGCCATGGAAATAATTTCAACTGACCTTATTACGACCTTAGATCACGACCCAGATATTATAGTCGAAACTTTCATGGTTTATAATTCACACAAAAAAATACACGCTTTAGAATGGTCAGTTTTGTAGTGTTGAAAAAAATCTATTTAATTGAATCAAAAATGATGTTGTCGATGTAAATATTGTATGTTTTTTATGATATTATAATTAGTATTGTATTTCGTCTTATTTATCCATCATCTCCTAAGTCACCAAATAACTAACATTACTTACAAATACTCGGTGTATATAACTTATGGTGTTTACACTGAAATCGTGTTATTTTACTGCAATTATGTACCGACATCTTCAAGGGGGAGAGGGACGTTGGAAAAGGAATAGATATTTATTCGAAATAATGACGATATTATTATGTAATACAAAATACGAGTAAATAAAGATTAAAAAAAAAAAAAAATTACACAACTTTTATCAAAATCAAATCAAAAATACGATTTTTTCTGACCATTCGAATTTTGCAAGTTTTACAAAATATAATTTAATTTTGATAAGTGGAAAAAAATAATTGAAAACCTTTCCCGTTACGTTTTTCTTTCATAAACTTAACCAAAGTTTTGTAATCCGCATTTAAAAGAACGTTAAATTTAGTGTCTAGGAAAAAAATTAACTACACTGAATTCTTTTTATGTAAAATTTCTTCTAGGCATCTTAATGGAAAGCCTTAAGTTTAGTTTTTTTAAGAATATTCAGAATTTAAAAATATTTTGTAAAATATTCGTGGTACCATCAGAAAATGGTCAAATTTCTGACTTGATTGTAATAAATGTACATTTAAAAAACATATAATAAATATTTTTCTGTTTAAAAACATTATTTTCGTCTTATTGCGTTATAATATTATTATTATTTCAAATTAATTGATAATCTCTCTCCTCCCTTAAGTAAAAGTTTACTCTACTAAAGTATACCATTTAACTCAGAGTTTCCTAGATCAATGGGGCATTTTCATAAACTAGTGATACTGTTCAAAACGGTGACCCGACAATTGATCCCCCGACAGTCGACCCCCTGGACAGTTTATCCCCGGGACAGTTGATCCCGTAAGGATTATTACTACTGTATCGTTGAGTGGAAATCCGATATACAAAACATTTTTACTAACAATTATGCCAAATCCCCGAAGAAGTATGCAGTGAAGATAAAGGGCTGAATAACAAAATATGACAAACCTGCTTATATATGCAGTCGGTTTGGGGAAATACGCTATATCTATTTACAATTTGGAAGGCGGATATGGGTACCGCCACCCCGGGAACCATTTATTGGATAACCAACACCCCCGCCATACCTAGGTCAATCCAAGTGGTTCTCTGCGTTTGATGCACGGGTTTATGGGGTTAGGTTTGTCTAGGTCTTGGCGGCGAATGCGTTTACCAACCTACTGCTTGGCAGGGTGGATCGGGAGAGACTGGGTGAGGGAGACCTTTTGACCTCTCCAGTCTGACTCTCTCGACCCATCGCCTTGCACCGCAGTGGGTGGGATGGATTAATACGTCCGTCACTCCTGGACACATTGACTCCCAGATTCCAACCCACCCCTCATACCTTTTTCTTTCTCAGAACTTCCTCTCCTTTATTTTCATAAAAATTCCCTCCACACAGCAAGATGGCAAGGGGTTAGGTTAGGTTATGTTTGGCTAAGTTAAAGTTTATTGTTAAAAAAAATATTTTTTTAGCTGATTTCCACTCAACTGATTTCCACGCCTGCAAACATAAATATATCGACTTTGGTTATACGGCCGCATATCCTCTTTGCATACTTACTTTACAGATGAGGACGCACATCAGAAATAATCCTTTAGGGGATCAACTGTCAGAGGGATCAACTGTCGGATGGGGGGGAGGTATTTACAATACTTACGACGTCATTGTGACGTAGGTAACGCTACTGGCTTCTAAGAAACCTGTCATCGGGAACCTACCAACGTTCGCTGACGTCACCAAAGCATATTATTTTGGCGGCAAATCAAAAATGTCAAATTTAAAATCGTCACAGAAAAATTATTCGTCTAGATAAAAATGAAATAAAATACCGTTATGGACGTAATTTTTCGACATTAAAAAATATTTAAAATACCCTATTACCATGTTAGAATAAAAAAATG
This sequence comes from Halesus radiatus, assembly GCA_022606495.2. Taxonomy (NCBI): domain Eukaryota; kingdom Metazoa; phylum Arthropoda; class Insecta; order Trichoptera; family Limnephilidae; genus Halesus; species Halesus radiatus. The sequence continues at coordinate 12,411 of JAHDVE020003877.1, forward strand.
ATGTGTTTTGACGTTGAATACCTAACCAATTTACTTATAAATGTTAAAGTTACTGTCCAAACGCTATCTAACATGAATACGAGTATGTAGCATTGAGTAGGCAAATACCAACAAAAGAATTACATGTTATTACAATAAAAACATATGATACATCTCTACACACCGCAAAAGACATCCAATTTCATATTGTAGATTCGAGTATTCATCATTCGTCTCGCCAGTTATCTTTTACGACTCGATACTCAACAATACACAGAAAATATACAAAATTAGGCAATGTATCAAACAAAATTCCTGTCTCGATTTGTAAATAAACAGAGAGATCAGATATATTTGTCTGGAGACGAGAAGAATGGTGAAAAAAATGGATACTGAATATTTGAGAATATTAATATAATGATGTTAGTTTATATAAAAACTTAATATCACATATTAAATGTTTTTTCGTGTTCCTAGAACTCCATTTAATTTATTTTTTATTTTTTTAATTGAATGTAAATCAAATTAAATAATGGTGTTATTAAGTTCTGCAAGCATTTTTAGTTTTTTTTATTATTATGACAGATCAAACAGGCAGTTCAAAAATTGCCTTAAATTCCGAAACAGCTATCACAATAATAAAAAAACTGAGAATTATTAAATTTGAATTACTTTAATTTTTTTTAAAAGTAGTATCACCTAGTGGACCTAGTAAAATTTAAAAAAAAAGAATGCATTCGAAATACTAATCACACTCTCGTTGTATCTTTTGCTGTTTATAATAGTGGTGGGCGAAGCGGCTCGGTTTAGTGATCCGGATCACTAAATCAGCTCTCTTTGAAGACAATCCACATGAAAACTGGACGAAGAAAGTATGGTGTAAGAGCGTCTTAAGGGCATCTTTAGGAGGGCCAAGGGAAAGAGGGAGAAGGCATGGTGCGTGGGGACGCGAACCGTCGATCCATCGTGCCGGATCACGGAACCGGTACACTACAAATAGCTGATTTACTGATCCGGCTCACTAAACCGAACCGCTTCGCCCACCGTTTATAATAAATGTAACGGTATTTATTTTATATTAATTATTACTTATTTCTTTAAGGTAATAAATTTTTTAATGTTCTAAAGGCGCGTAAAAATGGCAACCTATCTGAACTCACTCAGAGTTTTAACAATATATTTTACTTTACCTCATTCTTGAATTTTAATGTGGAATAGGGGTTCTACAAACTAAAAACCAAATAAAAATATCTCAGGTTATCTAATAGTAGAAAGCGCAGATAAATTATTTTAAGCAAGGCACCTTTCCAGTGTTGTCTACAAAGTGAAAAATTATTTTCGTAAAATTTTCAGAGTGACAAGCGAAAACTTTATATTCTTGATGTTACTATCTAGTTTCTGCCAACACGTTACATTTAAAACTGTTTTCCTTTCAAATACCAGACTTCAATACTATGTAAATCCTCGTTTTAGAATTGCTATTGTTAAACCTTTGAAAAAATACATGTCTGTGTATTGTAATATTATACGGGTCTTTCGAGGAAAATAGTCACGTTGTTCGCTGCAATTTAAAAACAAACCACATCTCGCTTAAGAATTTAATATGGAGAAAAACATTGACATCCGAGAATATGGTTAAGTAATCCCTCGGTTTCTTTGTGTGGTAATGCTTACACGACTCTTGGTTATTTCTTTGGGGAGAGTTTTTGGAATAAACACCAGGGATATGGTTTGTTTGTTAAGCCATTGTTGCAAATTAAAACAGCTTTTTAAAATTTGAGTGAAACACATTTTACTTTTGATATTACAATATGAAGTATGCATTCTGTAGCTGTTTAGCTTTATAACCTTTACGTACATGCAGGTAAAACATGAACGTTCAATCCAAGTAGGGGGTCACCGGGGTACTCCATAAAAATCGAGAAGCGACCGTGACTCTTAATATTCATTTTTCCCTTTGCAGTGACACTCAGATATTAGAATACCGTTTTAACCGGGCATCGCCCATCCTTGGCCAGCAGTCGATCTTTATATAATGAAAAATTGTCAAATAAAGGTTACGAAAGGAGGCGTGATTGAAATATATTATTATCGTAGCTCTTTCCGGTTAAATGCACCTTTTACGACCGCACTGGAGGCTTATTTGTAGCGAAGAATATTTTAAGTAGTTCGGATACAAACGAAGAAGTCGCGCATCTGTAGGGGGGTGAGTGATTTTGTCAGAAATTGATAAATTTTATATAATATCTTAATGAACAGTAACAGCATACATATAAATACAAATCAATTACTGAATAGTTTATAAATCAATTACTGAATAATAATTATAATAACAAAGCATTTATATAACGCTGTTTTACTTTTTTTTTAATTTATTCAAAAAAAGATACATAATTAATAATTAAACAAGGTTACAATATTTTTCAAAAGTTCAATATTTATATAAGATGTACCCCTATAATGAAGCTGAGCTGTTATTTCAGTTCAAGTGCGCTTTACCATAAATAAACTTTAAAAAAGATTAAATAACTCCATTCAGTGGTATTCCTACAGTACTCCTTTTACATATTCTTAACATATAACATACATTCTTTATTCTTAATATTACTCCTACAGTACTCCAAAATTACAAAATATTTTACAGTTTATTTGGGATTATGTAAAAAAAACACTTAGATATCGCACCGAACTCTCTAATGGGGTCAGTGTGTTACCCCACCATTCACACAGGAATGTTAAATGCGTTTTGTGTGACCTAACAAGAACTTCGCTAAGTTTGGACAATAGACATAGTGGAACAATTTATATTGATAACCCTTTGGGCGACATTAACGAGTGAATTAAGGAAGGAGCTCTAGAAAAAGTTGTCGGAAGGAATTTATTATTGAGGGTCTTGAGGGATCCCGGATTAAATAAGCGAAAGGATAGTAGTGGTAGCTCGTTTTAAGTGAGATCCTGTCTGATAAATGGCTCTATTTCATGCCTCCGACATCAACTGTGAACAGGGATCTGCTCTTGTATAACTAGTTTATCTCTGGTGCAACACAACCCAGCTACTCTGGGCAGGCTTTAATGATATACATGTAAAAATCACAGTGAGAGTCGGAAAACGTAGGTATCTACATGTGGTTCCGGTTTGAGATTCATAGGTACCTACTTCTATCATATTTTTAAGCCAGGTCTCCAAAATGAACTAATTTCACTGATATATAACAAAGTATAGATAGCTGGAGACCAGCAAAAGAGAAGGCTTTTCCTGGAGGTGGCCAAAACCACAGGGGTTAAAATACACATGATGCTGATGATCCGTTTCATTTCAGTGCTGCATCAAACACTTTAATAATCTTTTAGGGTAGAATTATTATTAATTACTTGGTTCCCTCCTTTCCGTTTTGACTGGAAGTATGAAAACTTTTGATGCGAACTTTTACGTCATTATTCAGGAACATCAATCACTTGAAAAACATTATATGCGAATAAAGTCATTTAAAAATAAGATGTCAAAAGTTTTGAATCCCCCTGCTGATAATTTCTTGAGAACGATCGATAAACTGTTATTGGATTATGAGAAATATATTTGATATCCACTTTGTCGGTTTAAATTCTTGAGATGATAAACTTTTCCATCAAAATCTAGAATGGTTAGAAGATAACTTGGTTGTCTAGACATTTGACTTATCTATTATAAAATAATTAAGAAAAACGTGCCACCATTAAAATCGGGGAAAACAGATAACAACTGTAAGTACCTAACAGAATAAAGCAATTTAATTATCACGATTGATTTCTAAGTAAAATGGTCTGTACTGAAAATATTAAGAAGTCATTTCAAGCGCCATAAAAAAGGCGGTAGGGGTAAATAGGACCATTTTATTCAGTCATCTCAACGTAGCCTAACCACAATTTGAAAACGGCTTTGAACTCCGAAACAGCTGTCACAAGAGCAAAAAATTTTTTTTAAGGAAATTAATCACCTTCTACCATCACAGTAAGTGAAAGATTCTTGTATCGTGATGAAGGACATAGCCGACTGGGGGATTGAACTCAGAACGCCTGGGTTGGACCTAGACGTACTTACATACTTGTAGATCTTAATAATAACATTATTAAATTTGAGTTACCTTAATATATTTTTTTATAGTCTTGAACGTGAAAATATCTAACATATGTTTTAACATTTATTTGACAATTGTTTGGATATTGTAGAAAACAATACATTTTAAATAATGAAATTGGTGATACTTAAGTGTTTTTCGTACAACTTTCTAATTGTCTAAAATTGCCACTCTGTTCCCCATTCCAGCATTGGTGACATCATAACTAGAGTGACCTGACACATAACTTACGAAATTGACTTCGTAGCTTTCATAAAGAACATTAGCTAACAAATAAATTACGATGAAGGTGAGATGTATTTAGATCTCGTTAGTAAATGCAGCATATACCATTTTAAACGTCAGCGGCCGAGTTGGTATCGCGTCCGGGTCTCACCCAGGCGTCGTGAGTTCAATTCCTCGGCTGGCTAAGTCCCCCATCACGACACAAGCAATATCTTCCGCTTACTGTGATGGTAGTAGGAGATTTTCAAATATTGTCAGGTTATTCGTAACCAGGGAATATTTGTCTTCCTTTAAAAAAAAACGTTCTAATACTGAATGATCTTTCACAGTGGTACTCGATGAAAAACCGTACTAATGCATGCTTATACTGTAACATTGATGTGCCAAATATGTCAACAATATCGAAGTATTTTTTCCCCAGATGTTGAATCCATCGGATAGGAGAATAATATTTCGATGCTGATGTTGAATTGTCACAATAAAATGGTAGGTGCTGTCTTTTCCCACCAGGTACTTGAAAAGCAATCAAATGTTGCAGTTCAGGGGTATAAAATATTGAATAATTCTGCGTTGAGATAATTTTACTAAATTTAATCAATAAAGTAGATAATCATAGTTCATGCATTCTCTGGGAAAACTCATTATAAAATTTACGTATCTTAAGATTTTTACTACAGATATGTAAAGAAATCATAAAATAAATGTATATTTAACCCCTTCCTCTCTACAAACCACGTAAAAAAAAATCTTAAAAGGGTTTAAAATATTCGTTTACCAAATAATGACGAGAGACGTAAGATTTTTAATTTGAAAATAAAAATGGCAAAGAATTTTTTTAAAAGCTAAAAGAAAAATGTACACAAAAATGTTACATATAAAATTATATAACGAGAAGCTTTTTCGCTCAATCCTAAATAAATACTATATTGAACAGTCTATGAAAAAATCATGTTAAGGAGTAAATATTTGTAAGTTCAGTACAATACACGAAGATGGATTGGTTTTTCCCTTCCTGGAGTTCTGTTTGTGGGAAAAAGTATTCGGAAAAGCATGTTTTTTTAATGATAATTTGTTTTATTTAATTTCTGATTTTTTAATATTTTTTTCATGTGATACCTCACAAGATTATCCATGTCAGTATAGTGCACAAATATAGGAACAATATCTCCACCCGGTTGGGCAACGTTGTGTGACGAATCATGGAGGGGGCAATAAGAAGGGATTTGTTCATCCGAGCCTCGAAGAGGACCGGATTAAATGTATGAGGAAAGACAGATGCCAGTAGCTTACATAAAACCGAGTCGGCGAAATCACCCATTCCCATGAAGCCAATATCAGCTTTGAACGAGTGTTCCGCTCGTGTCCTTCGTGTTCGGAGGAAATCAACGCTGATAGGTCCTTCAAGCAGGCTTCATTTAAATATCTATGGAACAGACTCAGCATATCTACATTGCATCTGTGAATTATATATGGCAATCGGTCTGTTAACAACGGCTTGTCAATCAGATGAACCGCCCTCCTTCGCACAAAATCAGGCAGCTTTATCAAATATTTGGGACCTCCAGCCGAAAGGTGACTTCCAAATTCAATTGTTGGACATACATGAGATTTGTATAGGGTTAGAAGTTGATCACCACTGAAGAATTTGCTAGCCCTATTATATAATAAAGCTTTTTTCTGACCCAAAACGATATTTGTGTATAAAACCTTTCATTTATTTATTTCGTTTGTGTTTAATTCATAGAACTCCATTTTTATTTTTTTTATTTAATGTGTAATAAATAACTAATAAAAAAATAAAAACATAATTTAAGATAAAAATTTTGACGTGGAGCAGTCTCCGAAAATCTTTAATTAATTGACGCTATAGCAATAAACCAAAAAACATTTAAACCAATCCACTTTAAACCGAACAATGAAAATATATAAGGACTATAAATAATTCCCTTACACTTATAATAATTGACAGTGATATTTTATATATTTCGTAACATTTTAAATCGTTTTATGTTTTACTAAATACTTTTAATCAAATTAATTGAATTCATATTAATTTTATTAATTACGAAATCCACAAAATAATTATACATTTAACGAAGAAACACATTTCATAATATTGGTTATCGCCACATTAAACATATATGAATACTTCCAAACAAGCTTTAAAGTATCGGACAATTAACTTAAAACAATACACACACACGTACCCATAAGATTGTACCATCATGTTATGCGGTAAATTTTTTGCACCACATTTTACTTACAAATATTATGTTATTTATAATATAACTTCTAATTTCAACCTTGTTACTATGCACTCTCTTTTTTCCAGTATGTAAACCACCAACCCTATAACATTATCATGTAAACACTTTTCAAGCATCATTTTCTTGTAACACTATCAGGAAGCATTATTATGTAAACATCGACACGTGTACACTTCACTTCTCTACACAGGTGTTATCTTAAAAGATAAGTGCAGTATTGTAAATTGAAAAATGTATTCACTTTCAATAATACAAAAAAAAATTAAGAAATCACAAATAAATATTCAATGTAAAAAAAATGGCTTAGTATGTACTTACCTACATACGTTGCAAAATTTATTTATTTTCAATAATACTGCTATTGTTATGATATACTTTCAAACTGCATGTTCAAAACAAACAGTTTTGCTTAAAACGTTGTACTCGTTAACCGCTTATTTCAGCATATTCAGAAATATGTACATATCTAAAACATAATTTATTAGAGTAAAAATGATGTGGCCAAAAGCTTAATTCGCTTCATTTTGATACCCGCCACGTAATGAAAAGCTCAAGTTTGCAGTCGACAGATTAAATTTCTCGTTCGACCCGGACGTCTATTTTTAGCACAAACCAACCCCAATGAAATAAGGGATGACATAAAATCAAAAAGGTCTCAAAAAAATTGAATTAGTTATACCTACCCCTCGTCTGAACTGTCTGGTCTGAAACAATCAAAAACTTTCCCGTAACGCCGGACTTTTCTATCACCTTCGGCCAACCACTGATTAATAATGCAATCAAATTAATAAGCAGGCTTTTTATTATTGATTGAAAATGAATTTTGTATCTGATTAGAAGTACAATATCGCTTGCGGCAGAAAGAGAAAAAAAAATATTCTTGGGTAACATCATAACCGTCAGTCACACTGCCTCTCAGTAATTAGGTGAAAGTCTAAGCACTAAGCTAAGCGATTCTTCAAAATGATTATATTAATGGTTTATCAAACGTGTCAACAAGGTGGATTAATTTAAACAAATATAAATATTTTTTATAACCAAATATAAATTATTGCACAACACGTGCGATAACCAAGCCGAGATCTGATATTTCACAATACCGAGCCAAGAACCTATATTCCACCACAAATTCAATAGCAAGTCAAGATTGCACCAAAAATGCAATACGGAGCTGAGATTTCACAACATATGCACATAATATTAGCCGCGAGCTCTATAAAAAGCGTACGCATAGCGGTATGTCCTTATTTTCACTTCAAGCCCAGAATGGATTACATACCCTTCCTTTGATACCTCGACCTGCCGCTACCAGATAAGAACAGTCTTCTACACCCAACAACCGCTGACGTCATCACCCGCTACCTCAGCGACCGACCACACTGGCTGGTGCCATAAGTCAACTACGCTCGCAGTGACAAAATCTCCATTAGGAATCTACCAAATGCCTTTCTTCAGAGGGTCCGCAAATCACAATAATAGTGCATCCATGTGTGCCGGTGCCTAAATATTTTCACTCTCTTTCTTGTACGGGTCCTACACGTCTCGTACAAATGGTAATATTAATCTCTTGAAGAATATCAAACAAGCCTCACAGAACTCGAATAGATTCGTTCAGTTTGTATGAACCCGCAAAATATAGACTAACAGCTGCTCTCTTAACCCTACTCAATGCTAAATGATAAAGACGTATAGAAGAAAGGCAATGTATTAATCTTTCTTCATCTCCAAGAATTCATCTTAGTTGTTAATCCATTTTCCTTAATATTTATTTTTTCTTATCTTATTCGGATATCTTTTTTGTTATCTTATTCATATTACTCGTATATGCATCTATCTACACACTTTAACGTTTGGTTATTTTTACTGTTATTTTTTTACTACTGCTAATTCTATGTAAAATATATCAGAATTATTAATATTAAATATGAACATAAATGATGCAAGGAGGGGACTATACCGAGAAAAGAGTTGTATGGCGGTATATTTTCTTTGTCTACCCCTGCCTGGAAACGACTTGATGGATAATTAGTTTTTTTTATACATATCCGAAGGTTCTCTACGAAATTCTCCGTAAATTTTTGTTCTTTGTTTCTCTTTAACCCCTTATTATTTCATTATCGGTTCGTCTTTTTTGCTGCAGATAAAGTAATTATTTCATCAATAGATGTATAATTATGTTGTGTCGTCATTATTAATAAAATTAATAAGAAGTACTTTGGTTACACCACTGCATAATCTTTAATACATAAATATCAACATGTCTCGGAAGCGAAGTTTCCCACAGCAGGATACACAGTACACTAAAAATTAATGACATGTATAGACAATAATAATAATAACGATTATTATTAAGCAAGTCAATACTATTTTTTTATGTGTGTATATACATACCTTCATGTTTTATGTTCGTGTTCTTTTTATTGCACTGTATAAAAAACCTTCCTCTACGACACTGGTTTAGTGGTCGCAAAATCCAAAACACCTATCAAATAATTTGTAATATATATAGTATTTATAATATAATTCTTCGAAAATTACGGTAATGGCCAAAATGACATACTATTAAGGTCATGAAGTAAATCGGCCTTTGAATTTTTATCCTAAAAACTTATCAGACAAAATAAAACCTCAATGGTTGAACTTTTCAATATCGGGTTACACAGCGAAAACATTCTCACGACCTTTAGACTCAACCACGTGAGCTTCTCAACTCAATCATTTCTGTATGTCAAGACTGGTTCAGATAATAATGCGCCTTATGCCATTACATATTTGCCCCCAACTATTGACGAAATGTAAAGAATCTAAACCAAATATTCCAATAGGTGGTTGATGTCGTTTGCGTCATCGCCCTTTGCCCATATGCGGCATTAACGGAATAGTTCAGCATTCTTGTCATATCTCATGCAAGCCTGAAAAGGCGACAGAGAATGTGTTTCATTACAGTTAAATTTTTCAAGGAATTTTCACAATTGTTATTTTTATCTTTTTTATTAAGATAAAATCTATTTGTGGCATCATTATCAAATTGATGATTAGGGATTATTTTGCATAAACCGCTATTTAATAAATAAATATCAACAAGTTTCAATTGTTCTAAACAAATGGTTCCGTCATCACGATACAAAGTATACTAAAAAAATAATGACAAGCGTAAAAATTATAAAAATATTTGCAAAAATAGACAAAAATTCACAAAAACTGATGAAATAAGGTAAAAATTAATAGAGAATGAATGTAAAAATAATTGTAAAAATGAACAAAATTATTATTAAACACTAACTATTATATTTATATTAGGAAATAGAAATGTTTAAAAAATTAAGAAACAGCCAAGGCATCACCTTTTTATATTTTATTTGAAATGGATATTAATACATTTGGCTATTTTTAAACAAATGTTTGGTTATTAGTAATATTTAATCTACTATTCCGCTATTATGCTTTTTCTAATTTCTGAAAATTGTTTTGAAACATTACATTTATTTATTAGATAGCGGTCTACACAAAATAACTCTGAATCATTTATTTAAAACATCATATTATTTTTTTTATTAATTCCATACAGGAGGTCCCGAGGGAAATGATTTCTCGGTCTACCCCATCTTTGGGTATACTGTGAGGACGATTAATTTGAAAGAGAAAATAACTGAAAACAACAGATTTAATGTCATGGAAGAATTCGTTTCATTTATATTGTGTATTTTTTTGGAATACTGCATCCTTTCCGTTTGTATTTGATAGTTAGGGTATTATAGCCCAATACGAATTAGCTCATTTCCATTTCATTAGAAGAGCTATTTCTTACTTTAACATTAGTTCGAGCGATGATAAAGTTTCCGATTTCGATCAGAAACAATGTTTTGTTGATCTTCGAGAAGCTTTCGGCCGATATCGAAATGCACGTTGACCATTGGTATATTTGCTTTCAGATAAAGTTTTCAAACCCTCATGAATTAATCAGAAAGTTCTGACTAATATTTTTTTATCTATCGCCTTGTATTTCATGTTTTTGGAATTAATTTTTAATAACCCCATTTCTTATTGAAGGCTAGGCTTATAAGAAACAAAATAATTTATTCCAGTAGCCTAAATATGCGTACTTTTTTGTACGCCCATTCTGGGCAATCTTCCATTAACCATTTAGAACCGAAAGACGCCGATAATCAAATTAAAAAAAGCTGAAAACGTGTATTTTCTAGCTCTTATCTAAATTTCGTATTAGATAAATTAAACACTTTAAACTATTAATTTATTTTCAAAACATCACTGACCGGTTTCGCTTATCTCAAGTTCCGTCGGGGTAAAATTTAAAATAGAAGAAATCATATATAAGATCATATTTATATAGATGAGATATAATAAGAGGGAGACAAAACATAAAACGAAAGAATGGAACAGTGAGACAGAGATATGCTTACATGTAATAGAATGGGACAACACTTTAAAAGATAGAGACAGAACGTCAAAGAAATGAGGAATTAAAAAGAAGTGGGAAATTTTGTATTAACGGAACATATATCTAATATGGGACTATATGACAAATTAAGTTGATTATTAAGAATATTATTATAAATTGCCATGGCTTTCTTTATTTCGGAAGCTTCGAAATTATTGAATCTTAACCCAAAGGCATTTATCATGTTAAAATTATCGCCGCTGCTATGATTGTGGGTATAAACCTTTTCAATTGGATGGTTGGCGAATTCCGAAAAACCATGGCTATTTAAACATCTATGATGTTCTTTGATTCGAATATTGATATTACGTACTGTCTTACCGATGTAAAATGCCGAACAGTTATTACAAATTAATGTATGGATCCCCGAGTAGGCTTAGTTAGCCGTCCTTATCTTTTGAATTAATTATAAATTTACCTTTTTTGTTATTTGTATAAAAAACGGGTCGTACTTCAGATGGAAGGCTTTTTACGTTTTAGAAAGAAAAATTATTGATGTATTAAATAACAAGTCACTTTGTTTTTAATCCACTTTTATTTAATTTTTTTTATTTTTCGACTAGTTTCAATTCTGCCGAATCGTCTTCAGGACATAGAACATGAAGACGAACTGAAGACGATTCGGCAGAATTGAAACTAGTCGACAAATAAAAAAAAAAAAATAAAAGTGGATTAAAAACAAAGTGACTTGTTATTTAATACATCATGTCAATCCACAATGTGTTTGCTTATTCTGAAAATCCAAAAATTATTGATATATAGAACCCCTTGCCTATATATATTCTGTAGCTTAAATTTGTTTTCTTACACCCTTTTGAAAATGTTGGTGACCAGAGTTTTTTTTAACCTTTTTTCATTCTTCCTAGATAATCTGTTTATAAATACGTAAACTTTATTTTTCGTTGTTACAATATTAATTCTCGTTTCATGTGAAGAAAGTGGATATTTATTTTCAAGGGAATAATAAGTAGAGTTTATTCTTGAAAAGCGCTTTTGTGGAGATAAATTATTATCAAAATACGTAAAAAAATATTTTTCAAAATTTCTAAAAATCGTACATTCATTGGAGATTTCATTGCAGTGCTTTGAATTTAAAACAAATATTTGCTTATAAATATTTGGATATAGAGATAAATAACAAATTCTTGTGTGAAAATATTATTTTAACGTGATGAATGTTCTGTATTCAAAAGAAACAACAAAACCACCAAATGTATGTAGTTAAATTCAACCGAAACATAACGCTTCGTGCGAAAAAAAAATTCGAAATGTTGCTTGATTTTCATTCCTAGCCTAGCCGTAATGTTCGCTTTGTGCATGCGGTCCTGACGATGAATAATTCAAAACGCCCGGGAAAAGGGTGGCGGTCCGGGTTGGAATAAACCAAAATAAACACCACGGCCCCAAAACTGGGGCTGTGACCCCAAATTCCGGCGCTATTTGATCTTGATATTGTGTAAATTGAAAATAAGCTCTTTGGGACTGAACTGAGAATCTGCCCGATAAGTGTTACATTAAAAGTTACGAGCCCCAGGGCGTTATACCAGAAACCAGAAAGGAAGCACTTGTGGTCAGCATGGGTATTATTTGGCTGACAAATGAAATTACTTTCGAGTGAAGAAGCAAGGATAAACGATCAGTTATGTAATAATAAACCCATGAAAGCCTACGCATTAACTACTTTAGTTTTATGAACACGGTAATAAATTTAGTCTTCGGAACAAAGTAATAAAAATATTTTTGTTTATAAAGGATCAAATGAAAACATAAGTTTTGTTTTTATGGTTTTTCCTTGTAGTGTTGATTACCATATTATCAAATTTATTAAAAACGTTGTTTTAATAAGTTAGGAGGTATTTTGTAATATTATTATTTTTATGGTCGGTATAATTAATGAAGGTTTCATTGTTTATGATAACATTTAATGATATTTTTAGCGATTAAATAAAAGACAGTTTTTTAAACTCTATTCCACTTTTATTTTTGACCGTGACCGGTTTCACCCTGTGACGGCTATCAGACTGGTACATTTAATTCTTAAACTACGGGTTATATACAATTTTGGGTATCAGGGATAATAAACCATGATGTCACTTACATTATATTTTTCCATTTGTTATAGCATGATTTTATAAACCTTGACTTATATGGCACTTTTGAATTTATTCATAATATTACTTTATATATCAATCTGGTTTCAAAAATCATTAAGATGGGGTTACAGTTGTTTTATTGTAAAGATGATTTTATATTATGTATTGTATATAATAAAAGGTTGGTGAATACTGGTCGATAATCACTTTATTCTAGGATTTTCCCGTCTTAGTTGTAATATCAAGGTTAACAACAAGATTTTCAGTAATTGGGTTACTACCAGCATTATGATATGATGGTTTTATATTAATTAACTTCAGTTTGCACTTCTGGGAAATAAATATGTACATTTATTAATCTATTTAAAAAACCCTTAATTTCACGGAACCGTGGAATTTTTAAGTGCTTTGCACTTTGGTAATAAGTTACATTATATTTATTGTTATTGTCTATTACTGGTTATTTAATCTTCTAATACTACGAAATTTACTGATCCTAGAATTGCATATACATCAAGATCCCAGTCTCATCAAAAGTAACTATGTTTTGACAGCTCCATTGGTAGAGATCCTTCCTGTTAAGACTAGAAAATGCGGGTTCATGTCCCAGTTGCGACCCGTACCTTTTTATTTTCGTGTATTCGTCTATTTCACATTTTAATTGAGAATTGTTGCAGTACACTGGTACAACTGCTGACCCCACACAAATCTCAAGTGCGCCCCACTGTTGAATTTTGCAGCCTCCTCTGGTCTGGAGCCCCAAAATACCTTAAAACCCTTGACTCAACGGGCGAACCGTTTGATAGATTCCCCTATCTTAACAAACGGTTTTGCAATCTTTAGAGCATAGGCGTCAGGTTGGAATACTGTCATTGTTGATCCCTTCGGCACCGGTGGATAATGGGGAAACAGCCCAAACGCGCCCTCAACATCTGTACACGGTTGACATTTGTCACATAAGAACGGGTCGTTTCTAGGACTGTGGAGCGATTTGCCAGACTCTGTGTTTCCTCCCTCGTACAAAATGAGCCTCCCCAAGACACATGTTCAATCCTTCCTCTCCTAACAGTATCTTCTGTGGAGTTAATGTAGAAAAAGAAAATTGTCTCCTTTGATGATTAGATATTATTTATTTAACGTTTACTGAAAAGTATAAGTTTAACACTTTTTATGTCACCAAAAGAGATAATATACATTCCGCATCGAAAAAGTAAAATTTGTTTTATTTCACAAAAAACAAGACCTAAATTTATACATCTTTGTTTTATTTACTCCCATAAGAATCTCTTCGCTTTACACTTTGTTCCATTATTTATCCGTGTTATTCTTGAAATAATGAGTTCAACGTAACATTTTCATCTTTCCCCTAGTGTCATCTTCTATAAGATAAAATCAGCAGCATTTGAATGTCAAAGCGAAGTGAACAAATGAGATAGTTGTCTCTCCCAGGGACTAAATCAGATATTCATTGTAAAAGTAGGAAACTTAAATAATTTGCTTTCCGCCGCAATATAATGTTCTTTTGACCTCATTGTGATTCATCCATCATCTTGATTGTTTATTTATTGTAATTTGAGACGATACGTTGGAGGGTCGTTGTTTATTTAGTTAGGATTCAGTTCGTACACTAAATTTGTCTTTTAAAAAATAGGAATTGCTTTGTTTGTGTACAAGGAATAAGTTAATGATGAAAGTAAGGCTAAATTCATGGTATTTGAAAGAGACAGTACGAAGACATATATTTTTTTTAATAAATAATTTAAGACATTTAAAAAAAAAAACGGCAAAAAGTCCCGATAAAGTACTTTTGTCTAACGGAAGCTTGTTATTCAAAACTTTATTATTATTAAGAAGCAAAACGTGTGGGTTTGTATCAAGAAGTTTTAAATTACCGTCCGCGGCAACATCACGCCGTGCAGTAGCCGTTAAACACCTAGCTCTCTATAAAGCCGTTAAGGTAATTTTAAAAGTGCAATTTTTTTTTAAATATGTTTTTTTTTTATAATAGATCCATTCAGGAGGCCCTGGTGTAAATAATTTCCTACAGGACCAATGTCATTTTTGAGATTACTGTGTGGAGGGTCTGTTTGGGGAGAGAAAGGAGTGAACATAGGTCTTGAAGAGACCCATGTTGTAGGAGGGAGAAAACAAAGAGGCTGGCAAATCGTTCCACGGCTAAACTGTTGAACTCAAGAATGAGTCGTAGAAACCACCCGTTCTCGTGTGACAATAGTCAACCTTGAACATATGTTGGGGGTGCGTTTGGCGTGATTCCCGACTACGGGGAATATTTTATATGTGCGCGAATCCCTGCCCGCTAGCGCCCGCTTATTCCATAATTTGCGAAACTTCTCTCGCGCGCTCGCAATGTGTGTTGTTGCGTTTTTTTTGAGACACAAACAATTCACAAATTCCGTTAAAGACCACTGCGTTAACTTATAAACGTGCAATGTAAATTATAATAGAGCCCATTGACATGTCTGCGGCATGTTTCTCGGGATAATGTGTTAAGTTTTATTAAAATTAATTTTAAATTAAAAGACAATATCTTGCATATTGTTATATTCGCTTATACTGTAGTGCCGGTTACCGTAATTTAACGGATCAGGAATATCCGGGAAAACATGCATACATAGCAGTGACGTGCAAGTAGTTTTTCGAGTCTGTATATGAATTGTGTTCAAATATTTAAAATTAGCCATTTTATTATCATCTTATGCTGATTGTTATGGCCAACTGAATAAATGAGCTTAAAATTACCAACCAAATATAATGAAAAAAATATTCCTGTTTTTATTTTGGAAATTTATTTTAATTGTTCGTTTTTCTTATGGTAGGCATAGCTTTTCAGTCTTTATAGGGTGCATGCCACTGATACATAGGTACATTGTTTTGAGGATATATTTAAATGCAAAAATCTTAAAGAATAATAACCGTAAAAAAATATATGTTCCAACTCTTTCTCCCGCATGAAACCGGAAGCAAAATTCGTTAAGACAATTAAGCCTCAATTTACTTGCCTTCCTGACCTCCGGAAATAACAAGTTTCCAAAAGCTCCTAAAATAATTCTTAGAAAATTTGAGATTACTCTTGAGTACCGAACTTTTCCGTTACCATGGGCCAGTTGTTTAAAATGACAAATAACAAACGGAAATTTGGTCGTTTAGCCATCACGTGAATGTAATCCCAACATCTTTCAACAAAAGCTCCCCGGGGATGTTAACTGTCTCCATTTTGGCCGAGATAGAATTCATTCTTCAACTAAACAAGTTCCATTCTATCAATTAAAAAAGACAATTTTCATTATATATGCTTTATATTACAAAATAATTTCGATGGAATATAATTAACGCTGAGATGACGTAATTAACTGTACTTGAATTATTTAGATTTTATCTCCTTTGCAGAGTGGTTTGCTCATTGGCTCTGGACTGAGTGATAGCGGGTTCAAAACTTGTCAAGTGAAAATACGAAATGCACTCAAATTACTTTATCTCCATATTCTTCCTCCTAATAAAAAAATAACACGCTTTTTATTTAACGATTTTCCTTAAAAATCGATTATTAGAACTTTGATAAATATATTTCGTCTCCAACACATCATTTTCCATATAATTATGATGTGTTATACTTCAATTGGATTTCTGACACCAAACCTGACAATTATTTTGACAAATCGATTTTTATAACTTTCTCCCAAATTTCTACTGTGTTTTCCAGATCATTTTTTTTGTTGTTTCGGCTATCTTTAGTAGCATTTATCCGAAGACAAAAATTAAGCTATTTAAATATTTATTTGCTTATTTATTTATTTATTAATGCCCCAATGGGCTTTTACATATTTTAACATTTAAATGATTTTGTGTACAGAAAGAAAAAAAAAGGTTAACCAAAAAATAACATGATACATACTTGGTATATAAGTGTAACATATTTATGATATACCTATATGTATGTATAATAATGTATAAATGCACGACACAGAGAATACTAAAAAAAATAATTAAACAATAGCTCTTATGCGATGCTCTTATACTTGTTGCAACATAAAAATATCATTCAGGTATCTTTTAAACATGGGTAAACTTATATTAAATATATCTATAGCAGAGGTGAATTTATTTCCAAGTATATGTAGACGAGAAATTGGTGCATGTATTTGGTAGTTAGTCCCAGAATTATTGTTACAGAATAACATATTTTTGAGTTTGTCGATGAGGTATTTTGAAGTTGATTAGTTGCAGGAGTTCACAACAGTGTAATACGGAATACATAATTTTAAATAAAAAAGTTAAGTCTGTTATTTTTCTTCTGTTTTCTAGAGTATGTATTTTGAGTTTATTTAGCAAGAATGTTTGAAGATCTTCCAATTTCTTTTACTTTACAGATGTTGGTCGAAACAGACTATGCCGCCTTGGAAAAACGCGTCCAGTGTGAAAACAATATATTTTTAATGTATTTTTATACTTTTGGATATTTTTTAGAAAAATATTACCGCACTGAAAAATAATGGAAGTAGAATTCTGTAAGTTGCGAAGGTGAATCGTAATCCAATCTACTGATTCATGATATTTAGTGAAACACGCAAATCAAAGTATTGACCTAGCCCAACAAACGAAAAATTAAACCACATTCAATAATAATCGAATATATCGTGACGTAATCTACCGTCTAAGATAGAAATTGATGCCCGCATAAATAACAACTTAATAGGAACCAATTCAAATTTTTGAACAATATTGATTGCTTTGAAGAAATGATTTTTTAAATTTTCTTCAGACGATTGATAACTTTGTGGCATCATTATTAATTAAATTAAATTATTAAAAGTGCACTTTGTTTACATCACTTTTATAAGAATAAATAAATATCTCTAAATGTTTCGACAGCAATGCTGTCATCATCAGGAATATATGAAATATATTCCTGAGAATATTTATTTATTCTTAAAGGTGGTGTAAAAAAAGTACATTTTTAATTATTTTATAAACGATTTTTTTTTAAATTTAATTCCACACAGGAGGCATCGAAAAAAATATTTTCCCTCCAGGTTTCTTAAATTATTGTGTTCTAATTTTTATCATTTGTCTATACTTAAAATTATTTTTTAGTATTCATATATTCCTGATGATGTTTATGTATATTTATAAATTGGTGTAAACCAAGTACATTTTTTAAAATGAATTAATTAATAATTATGACACAAAGTAAATACCAATCGTTTGAAGATGTATTATTTATCTAATTTACCAACAAAAAAAAATTCTCACTTGATACTAACTGAAAAATAGTTTTTTACTTTTATGTATTAAATGAACTAAAATTTACCGAAATACAACTTATTCGTAAAAAACATTTACTTTTTGGCTTTCCGTAATTATAATAAAAAATAATAAATTTGTTTTGAACGAGTTAAATTTAATATAATAATCGACCGGTTTCAGAAGTACCCGTCCTTCGCCAGAATTATGTTTACACTGAACTAAGATAGAAAATTATAGTAGACATACATGAATATTTAAATGTTGAAATGGGAACCAACCAAAGATGAGAGGGTAATTATGAGGAATAACAAATATATTCAATGGAAAAATATCTAAAACAGGACTTACAATAAATTTACTCGATTATTCAATATACAAGAATTAACATTTAGGGAATTTCTAATTTCCAGTGTTTCTAAATTATCCAATAATATTAAGCCACTCGGGCATTTACAAACTACGTTACAATGACTGTCCTTAGTTCTACATATGTAAGACATCCTATAATTTAAATATCGGGATTATGGAACACTTAAGATGTTTAAATAACAATAATTTTTCAAAATTTGCCAATCACCTCATTTCAACCGATCATATTTTTAATAAAGATACAGGGGCTCAAATTCTTCACCGTAATAATAAAGGCAAAAAACTTCCTGTCAACCACTTTTTTCCTCCAGAAAACCCCCTAATTACAACTTCTCCTTTGGTCGGCTCTTATTATTTCGCTATTATTTTGTATCTTAGTTTAGTCTTAACATATTCCTAATGAAGGAAGGGTACTTCCGAAACCGGTCGATTATTATATTAAATTGAAGTTGTTCAAGACAAATTTATTAATTTTATTTTTTTCCTTATTTATGGGTAAAATTATAATCTACATTATTTACGTTGAATTTATTTAAAGTAGTTTTAAATTAGCTAAATTTTAATTTATGTTGAATTTATTTAAAGTAGTTTTTACATTAGATAAATTTTAATTTACATTATTTATGTTGAATTTATTAAAAGTAGTTTTACATTCGCAAAATTTTAATTGTTTTTATATTGTTATTTTTAATTTTTTCACTACACTAAATTTGTTTTATCTTAAACAATGTCCTCCACAACACACGTGAACTCCTACAGCAAAGGACACTGTAATGAAAAAGCATCTTTAGTAAAGAATAAAAAAATAATGATAACGGTTGTTATGTAACGAAAGGTTGACCCTGAGATGAGTTCTAGCTACTCGTCTTGGAAAATAAGGCTGGCAAGCAATCACATCATTTCCCTCCATAAATTAACCAATCAGGCGATTCGAGCGCCCAATTAAACCAATCAGATCAAAATTAACAAAGCAGCAGCGAGCGGCGTGAGCGCCTTTGGCAAGCTCGGTGGCGTTGCTTGCGGCCCCTTGAAACTCATCACTTCCCGTCTGGAACCCGAAAAGATAACTGCGTCACTGAAAAAGAGGCTGCCATTTTTGTTATTAGTTATTTATGAGCAAGTACAATGCAGGCGGGCTGAAACCCGCAGCTAGACTTGCCTCTTGCTGTCAACGCACTCAACATGGTGCCTTACCAATTATAAAAAGCCCATTAAACTCAGTGTGACGATATCCGGCCTTGCCGTCATTGCCTGCCAACCCCGCCATTTGACCAGAACACCATGTAAGCTGATTTCCCATCTCCCCTTAATGTGTTGATTAATCCTTTGTTTCATCTGCATAACTCGGTTAGAGATTCCAATCAGAAAGAGAGAGATATTATAATAGAATCCTACCTAGATTAAGACCTTCTTACTGTCTACTCGATTGTTCTTAACCCACCATATTTGTCTGAGTTTACAAAAAACACCGAGTATGAAAACACTTCCCTGTACTAATTTAACGTAGAAGTAGAAACGCCCTCAACCCAATTATAAGATTACGATCGATTCGCGACTCTGTATGATAAGAAGTTGATGCCCCCTGCCGATCTGAGCTAGGCTAATGTCCGGAGCAGACTTCAACATCTAGGAGACCATCTCCAGGGTAAGTCCTGCAGATTGTAATTATCTCCCATAACTTCCCCTGTAACCCAACCTTCCTCTTTCCCGTTTCCCCTCTCCCTGACATTCCCAGTTTATACAACACGGTGTTGAAGTGGTGGGATGAATAATTTACCCAATACTTCCAGGGCGGAGACAACCCCTTGATATCGTCAGTCATGTGACTATCTTTATGACCTTAGTGCTCAAGTCTCTAACGAATGCCTGCTAACGTATTCTTTAACATTGTGCATGGGATGATATCCATACCTATGCAGAAAACCAAGAAAAGTTTAACATTTGTCACAGAATTTTATCATTTTACAGTAATTGTAAATACAACCGCCACACGGTTGAATTTTTTTAATTCGAGGAAAAATGCCTAAATTTGGAAATATACAGTGACAATGAAAAAAAGTATGAGCTGAAACGTTTAATTTTTTTTTCGCATATAGTAAAAAAAAAACTGAACCCAATTTATCGCGAACTAATTTAGATGACCTTTGCAGGAAATAAGGCATTCATTTATCACCTTTTAACGGGATATAAACGCGATGGCTGGAAACACATATGAAACATTTTATTTAATGATGAGGGTAGAAGCCTGGGAAAGAATTAATCCAGCAGCTGTCAAATAAATCTTACTTTTGTATCCACTCACTTAGGATTACATTTAGGGTTGAAAGCATTTTAAATGTGGGTTCGTACGTAGTATTTTATTTTTGCATTAAAAAGAGTAAGCTCGTTTGTCTACTCTTGCGTAAAAATGGCACGACTGCATTAAAATGTGTATTTTAGCCACAAGTGATGACTTTTGCGGCAGAACATTAAGAGCTTTTGTCCCAGAGGGTCTCCCAGGTTAAGAACTCGGAAAAGTGCAAATAAAACTAATTTGGTGAGAAGATTTTCCACTAAAAAAACACGCGAAACATGTTTATTCACATTTTCGCAAAATTGGAAATTCTCTCAGTATTACCCTGGTGAGAGGTCGCCAGTCAATTTCTGGAGATTGTTTGAAAGCTAAAGATGTAGTAAAAGATAAGGTCGTTTAAAGTTTCAGAATTGTGTAAAAAAAAGAGTCTGGGTTGATGGTTAAACATTGCCACCGTGTAATATTGGACCTTTACGATATTAAAGATTTAAAAGAACTATTACGTCTAAGTAAAAAAAAAACGTAAATATTAGAATAAAACATTTCAACCAAACAACCAAAATACTCAAACTGATTCTTTACTTTATTGCGAATTCTCGAGAAACTTATTCATTTGTGAAACGTAATCCGAGAATCCCCACGTGTTGAACTTATTTTATTGCGTATATCTTCATATGATGGAGACCTTTATTAGATTTACCATCATCAGCCGCGCAGAACGACCGACAACGGTGAATAAATGAATATTGTTATTATACAAATCACTGTGATAACCATGTGAATGAGACAAAGCCAAGAAAACTATCGTGACTCAGGGAGAAAATTCAATTTGATGGAAAACAAAGTTTTTCCTGGGAATTCTTCGCGTCGCGGCTTAAGGCAAAGCACTTTGACTGTACTTAACGTCAGATTCTTAGCGATAAAATCTACGTTCTCTATGGAAAACAATTCACAGAATAACTGGGAAAAAAGTTATTATTATTTATATAATAGTGATATTTGAATTTGTACGCATTTTCTTATGTTAAAATATACATGAAATCTAATCTATGCTCAGGAAAAACTTTGACATGCAATTTTGAGGAATTTTACGAACAGACATCGAATTATATACATTAGCATATTTGTGGTATATATTTCTTGGTCATTAGTGCATATTTCAGTCCTTTTTCTCTTCAAATATGAGCTGAAATCAAAATTTTCCCAATTTTATTATTACACCGTACACTTTAGTCATATATTTCGGCATTGTTAGTGCATATTACGGCATTCATAGTGCATATTAGCATCCAAATTTCGACATTTTGATAGTGCATATAATCCTATGAGAAAGTGGAAAGGTAAAAAAGATGGGGAAAGGGGGGTTTGAATGTACCTCGAATGACATTAATATATTATATAATTATTATGAAGTTTCAATCTGAAGATGAAATCAGAGTGAAACTAGTTCCATCAAAATAAATAAATTCGATTAACAAAAAAAATTACCATCAATTGGACATTTAAGTAACTAAATCTATGTATCCCCAAAATTCCATAAAATGAACGAGTATGTTGTGTACCAACGCAATTTCCCGATATAAAAATAACGTAGTTCAGGTGAATAGATAAATTCAGACAATGGGCTGCAACTCGGTGCCTGCGAGTTCAGTACCAAAACCAAGTTACATTATTTCATACTCGAGTACTCATCGGAGACTGGTTCCCCGATCAGGTATTCCGCCTGCAAACTCTGAGTACGTCTAACAACCAGATGCCAGATCTAATAATGTCATTTTCCATCAGATTCCATCGCTATTAGTTCGCTTCGGTTATTCCCCCAATTTAGGGTGAAATTCTTACATATTTATTTGAAAATCGAATAAAATAACAGCATTGTTTTTAGCCTGGAAATTTCAAAATCACGGATATTGAGGGGATTAATTTTTCTGAACTAGTAAGTATTATATAAGGTACTTAGTGTACGTGTTTTTTTTGTAATTTCACGCCCAACTTATCGCAAGTGAAAGAGTGGATATTTTTTAATCGTGGTTCGTTTCTCCAAAATAGCGAAAGAATGCCTAAAAAGGGGAGCAACCAAAAATATGGGAAATAATTGTGGGGCTGTAATACTGTCTACTTCCAAATTGGGCGAAATTGAGTTATATATGCTGTCAGGGTAATTCGAGGGTAATGAATCGACAGACATTATTATTTTTAGAATAAAATGACACAATCCATTTAATTCTTCGTCTTAAAAAACACCCTTTTTACAAAACGTCCTAATTCCAGCAAAAAATATTTACCCTTTTCTGCAAAAGTAACTCTTTTTCATGTTATTGCAATACGTAATATTTCCAATAGAAATTTAAGAGAAATAACTTTTTTTTCTGCAAAACGCCCTATTTTTCCTATGATTGACAGATGTATTTAACAGTCGCCAAATATGAAAACGGTGAAGGAAAGGATTTTTTTGTTGGTTTTCCTGAGTCGGGAAGAAGAAATTAAGGAAAAAGTCTTGTTAAATAATAAAAAATACTATTTATATAATGCTAAGTTAAAAAATCAAAGCAATGATTCCAGATATTTTTTAAAATTATTAAAATAAAGGTTGTAGCATTATGCTTGTAAGAGCCGGAACCGATTTTTGGCTCTACTGAAAAGTTCGATTTTAGGAAATAGGCAATTTCGCATTACGACCCCATAATTGACGATAGTATTAATGATTCTTAAATTGAAAACAATTAAGTCTCAATAGCTCAATTATTCCGGTAAGACTAGAGGATTTACGTTCAAGTCCCATTTGCGACCGTTACTTTTTTTTATTATCTGTCTCTTTTTCTGTTTCATACATGTTTTCAAAAATCGTTTCGACCATCTGCTGTGATCTCAAAAGACATCGGCGGAAGGCTGCAATAGTGCTCAAGCATCGGCACCTGGCGACCGAGTGGTGTAGTAGAGAATGAGATAACATTTGAATTACAATGTTAACGTATGAATTGTTGATACATATTCGTATAATTTCAACAAATAAGTCTCCGAGACTTCAAATGTTACCTGTCTATGGCAGACTAGTAAAATCCTCAGCTTCAGGTGCAGACCTATTGTTTTCAATTATACACAAAATTAAAATGAACTGAAAATTGTATTTAAGTAATTCTGGGTCATTTGTTTTTATTTTATTTTATTATGATTTCTCCTTTATATTGAAAATTGAGTGTGTTATTTGATCGTGTTGAAATATAAACAATTAACTATATTTTCGTAACTTTCTCGAAAGTTTGCGTTTTCGTTGATCTGATGCACCGTTTAATTTTGTTTTTACTCACTTTAAAGGCATCTTTAAACGACGGTTCTAAACCGGAATCTTCACCCCCTTTCTAACATACCTCACAGATACCATCAGTTCCCCGGAGACGGAGATAATTTCTGCTCCAAGACATATAATTATGTGATTGAACTGGGAATCGTCTCAATTAGATGACGGAAATGGTCGTTCGAGGATTGTCCTCCAACTAACTACGAGAAACTCGCTGCAATTTCGAACCCAATCTGGTGAAATTTTGACTGGTTAAATTTCTAGGAATTATTATGAGGGCTCTCTCTCGTGGTATTTCCTTTGAGGATTCCGTAATACGCGACCTTACATGATATTTTAGGTATTTGTTATGGCCACAGCAATTGAAATTTTGTGTTTTAAGGAATGAGTAATATTCTTTAAATGAAGATATATTTACGATCAATTAGCTTAAACTTCTTCCTCCCTTACTTATTATAACTATTTGCTGTTGTTTCAGGCTTTCATTCGTGAACTTTTTATCAGTTTTATTGAATTCAATAATAGTAAATTAAATACAATATTTACATATTTCGCATTGCGTTATTTGCCCTCAATCTCTCGCACAGTTTTATTTTAATGGAATTTTTCGGTTGTTTTTTTTTTCCATTATTTTTTTTTTCTTAGTGCTATCGGCGGTTATAATTTTCATGCATAATGGAGTTGTTCATTTTCAACAAAAGGATCATTTTATTTGATTATTAGTATTTTTCATATTTTAATGTCATTCTTTGTTTACCCATTTTTTGATTGATGTGATTGCTCCTTTATATTAGAAATTACTCAGTGTGAACGGCAACCAACTAATGGACAATCATATCTCAAATAATGCAAATCATTGTACCTTTCTACGATTTTCAAATGTCAACGTTATAAATAATGACATCTCTCTGATACGCTCTTCGTCTATCACCAGTTTTTTAAACAAACAACTGCTCAATAACTTACTGTTGAGATATTAAAGCTTTGCTAGACCATTGTATTATTTCTTCAATAAATTAAAATTATTTCTTCGTCTCATTATTAATAAATTTAATAAGAAATGTTCTGTGTAAACCACTGTTTAATATAAAAATATCAACATGTTTCGGAAATTAAAGAAAGCTTCGCTTCCGAAATACGTTGATTTATATACATTAAACAGTGGTTTACACAAAATATTTCTTATTACTTTCATTGTATTATAAAAATATCAGTGTTAACATTCAGTGTATTAATCTACCAAATAACAATAACCATCTGCGTCAAGAACTTCTTGACACAACTCAATACAACCATAAGTCCAAGCCTTACAAACTCGGGTTGATCTCTGGCGCATACAGCAGTCATGTTGCAGTTTTTTCTTAATTCCTGTAGAAAGTGGATAAAAATATTTACATATTAATAAAAATTGTATATTTATGTATGTGTACACAGTTACGTAGTTATATATATGTAAAGTTCCTCGTGCCCAATGTATTAAGTTTTTAAAATAAAATAATACATTAAGTTGGCAAAAATTTGCTACGTTTTAGACAAATTTTAATGTAAGACAAACAGTATGTATTTTTCGGTAATATTCTTACAATGTGAATGTGTAAATTTTTTTTGAACATCAAAATTTTAATATTACTTTAATAAAATTTTCCCGCGAAGAAGTTATGAAACAAAAATATTTTTTATGTTATATTTTTAATTCATTTCCAACAATAACGGATTATTAATGCGTATTTCAAAGGAAATCAACCCCGTAGGCAATCCTTTGCAATAATTAATTTTCAATTTGCAAATGTGCCAAAGCTGCAGACACGTATGAATCGGGATTCAAATTATTGTAAAATAATTTATATCGTACTGTGTACCGGTTGTAAACCCCACGTTAAATTAATCAAGAGATACCAAATTTTATCAGTTGCATATCATGAAATATCGCCATAATTCGTGAAACATGATTTAATATTTGGATTGATATATATGTATATTTTTGTATAATTTTTTTTTTTTTTTTGTAATAAAAATTTACATTTCATGTTTAGTAAATTACTTGTTTTCATTACTAAATTAATTAACAAAAAAAAATTATATCCAGTAAAATTTCGCGATTTGGTCTCAAAATTATAATGTTCATTCACACACGATTAAAAGAATCCATCCACCAATCATTCGTACATTTTAGAATAGGTATTCCTAGAGAGTGCCTAGATTCCGATTATCTATTTTATATTCAACAATTTTTGTCTAAAAATCAAATTAAAGTGGAAAAAAGTTTTATATTTGTTTTATTATAATACACAAAAATAGAATTGTTTTGCGATTTAACGGTTTTTGTTAAAAAATATTAATTCAGTATTTTATACCCCTCAATCGCAATACATATTTAATTCGTGGTTACGATCCTTGACTACTAATCCGGAGGTAACGGGTTCAAATCCAAGAGTGCACAAGTACATTTTATTTGATTAAATTGTGTTAAATCTTAACGAAATCACGCGCTCCTTATGCAGGTGGCGACAAGGTTGAGATTCCCGCTTAACATCGGCCGCATCTTTCGATTTACAAAAAAAAAACCATAACCAAAATGTGTGTTTTATTCTCTTCCGTAAAGCTCAGACATAATTATTAAAATGTTTTACGGTCATATTCTAAAAAACTTAATTTACCACAATGAACAATATGACAATATCGGAAAAGGGTATCGTAAGTAGAAGAGTTTGCGCTTTAAACATTTTTTTTAATGTCTGATACTTTATTTTTTTCTAAGCTTATAAAAAAACATACTATAAAAATGCCCTGTTAAACGAAAGACAAAGGTGTGTTCTACTTGCATTATTTAATAAAATCATCTACGATATTTCCAGGCCATCAAATTCTCAAACCGAAAACACATGATTTTGCATTACTTTCCATTGCATCGCCTTAAGAAGTATCGCATAAAATTTAATATATATATATCCTTTTCGTTTTCCTGGCGGGACAATTACAAGACAGTACCTACCATATTATTCTGACAATTCTAGTTCAGCGTCGAAATTTTATACTCATCTACAGCGTATTTAACATCTGGGGAACAAACATTTCAATATTGTTGATATATTTAGTACATCAATACTATAATATAAACATTTTTTCGTTTAGTTTTTTCATCTAGTAGAGCTATGT
Organism: Halesus radiatus; assembly: GCA_022606495.2. NCBI lineage: Eukaryota > Metazoa > Arthropoda > Insecta > Trichoptera > Limnephilidae > Halesus > Halesus radiatus. The sequence goes on from JAHDVE020003877.1 coordinate 39,930, forward strand.
TACTTTATGAAACTATTTAACTTGGGATGGTGTCAAATTACGCGGTTTACTTTTATATTACCTATTATAATTTGTACCTATTCAATATTATTTGAAAATGTTTATGGAAAACCCTGTAACGGGCATCAATAAATAAATATTACCCATGTACTAAAATTTTAATTAACAACATTAGACTAGCTTTTAGCTCCCTTTACAATCAATGGGAGATCGTTGAATATTTTAAAACCCATATAATAACATATTTTTTAAATTACGTACATTTTAAAACCCCTACAATATATTTTTGTGTTCCCGATAAATTAGTTTCCGTTCAATAAAATTCTGCAAACGCCTTCTACTGAAATACCAGAAGACCAAAGGCCACTATCCCAACTGATGCCTTTTTTTAAATTACACTTATTGCACCGATTTAAGATGGTTGCCACATTCAACAGTAAGGCCACTTGAAATTTCCACACCGTCAGCAGTTGTGCACTATTGTAGTGTCTGTGCTCAGTTTCTGAGAGACTAACTTGACCCAGGCTTCGATGGTGCCCCTGTGCCTGAGCTGGTCACTTAAGTTACACCGAGTATGCCAATAGCACGCTTGTTGGCAAGATTGTTTTCCGATAAGTAGCCATCGAATGTTTCAACTTGGTAACACTTTAACTTATACTACTAGCAGTATTTGATGCATAGTGAATTCAAATGATTTTTCGAGCTCATTTTTTTACATATCCGAAATTAGTCATCTTAAAACGCGGTGTAAATATTACGACTTTACCCGTCTTATTGGGGAAGCCATTTCAGAAGAGACAGAACATTTAGACGAGACAATGGCCGCAAGTCGTAATTACCCGGCCCGTTCACGAGACCTGGCGATTGCAGTACTCCGGCGGCATTGTGCCACTGGACCATTGTGCATTCGGCAGTAATACTAGTACTATAACCATAACATTATTATTATACATCATGACTGTAATGCAGAGATTTAACACTTTGATTGTAACATAAAAAAATTAGGTTAATTAAATGTTACTGGAATACATTACTGTTCTATAAAAAATATATTAATTTCATAAAACAGATTAAAAACATTAAGAGCTATCTAGGTATATATACCACTTTGTAAGTTAACCACGGTCGCTACGTGTATATAATATTAATATTTCAGTTATGACGATGGACAACCAATAACAATACCTTGCGTTACACTGCTGTTTATCTCGTTTCCTATCGCATTCCAGATATAATTGTAATTTTTTATTATTACTGTAAGTCATGAATATTGCAGTAGTATTAACAAAAACAGCAAAAAAGTTGTCATGCAAAGCTACCACATGGCAGCTTGTCTCCAAGTTCTACCATTTTTGTTGATTTATGAAGCATAATACATAATTCTGTATCTCAAATTAAAATAAAACACACCCCTCAAATTCGACGAATCCATTTGTGCAAGTTGGAGAATTGGGTTTTTTTGAAAATTTTAAGTCTCAATTCTCGAGTCGCGCGTCGGGTAAAGCTTACGTCGGCAAATTCACATGGAAAATTTAGATCATTTGAAAATTTAACATGTTTTTTTAGACATTTCTTGTTTTAATATCGGAATAGTTAATATACAGGGCGATAGTCCTCACTGCGGTTTATTTATTGTTTTTTTTTTAATTGTCACTTTTAATGCTTTTTTTATAGGTACAACAAAATTTGGTAATTTCCTAATGTGGATGAATGACATCCACAGAGAAAAAAAAATGAAACGTTAAAAAATACCTTTCAAGTACTTCCTGGCAAAATACCGGTAAAATAAAAGAATCGGGCGTCAGCCCAAATAAAACTGCACTTGTTTACAAAACAATATGGAACTAAAGCAAATTTTTTCAGACTTATAAATTTTGTCAGCAGGAGCTCACATCAGCACAGCCGTACCGGAGAAGTTCTGTACAAAATATATCCTTACGGGAACATTCCGTAAAAGTATACAGATGAAAAGCAAATTATTCACGCAGTGAATGGAACAAATTCCAATGAAAATCGTTTTGATAAAGCGTTACCCATGAATTATTCTTATATTATTTTTTCTCATTGTTTTTTTTATACGATCTTAAATTCAACTATTTTATTTCCTGTCATATAATGATGTCTTGTCATAATATATGCGGAAATCTTTAATTACCATCAGAATAACAACTCCATAATATTATATTTTTCTTGTACCTTGCTATGAGCGATGTTTTGTTTTATATTATTTCGATATAAAATTTACTTTATTTTCATTTCTATATTTTATTTCATTAAAGATAAAGTCACATGGAGGAAACCTTTAATTGGTTTTATTTTTGGTAGACAATACGTGTATAAAATGATATAATGTAAACTGACGATTTCCAAAAAAATAAATAATTAGGAATATTTGACGACGAATGTCGAATGAAGAAAGTGGTATCCATTGTATGATATTCATTTGTTGAGGTATTAAATATAATTATTTGTTGCCTGGCTATATTTTCCAGAAGCCAAATGGCTTACATTTCCTAAAAATCATTACGGAAAACAAGCTCTCGTTTGAATATCGATTCCCATAGAACCTGCTGAATGAAGCTTAATTAACGTTATTCAGCAGAATAGAGCTAACTGAAATCAATTTATTAAATAAAGCAAACACCTTGTTTTAAACCAGTAATTTATTTAAAAATTAACGCCAAACGCTTTCTCTTGTCTCAAACTTCATCGGGGTAAAACAGATTTACCATGATGGAGCTTGATATATGCGAAACCAGTTGGTGTTAATTTAAAATCAAATTAGTGCGTTAAAACAAAGTGTTTGTTTTATTTAATGAATATGTCAAAACACAAAGTAATTGCTTTCCACGAAAATAAAAAATCAATTTGTTTATTTAGTTCGGTTCTGCACTACGTAAAAACCGCTAATTTAATACGTAGCTTTTTTTAAAGTTTATCGTTTAATTAATACATATTACGGAATTAGAAAATAGCAAATTATTTTCATATTTCAATAAGCCAAAATATCCATTATTGTCTAATTCTGTTGACTGGCTGAATTTTGCGGAACGACGATAAATTTATGATCACAGAGGTTTACCTGTTAATTATTTCCATATTCCGCCCAGCCAAAGCCCCGGCAGAAAGAGGGTGTTCCTTAACGTTCAGGCGTGCTTTTATTACTGACAGATTTAATTAACTTCTGTCATATTTCAGTGGGATTATGATTGCCTCTAAAATTTTAATTTAACCGTGAATATTGGTTTCGGCATTTCAGCTTTTGCGTGGCATGTCAACTAATATATTTTTTACTCTTTTAGTTTAAAATAATGCTTTTATAGTAAAATTATGGTTACTACCCGGCTTTGCCCGAGTTCCCAACATTTAAAAAGAATTACAAATGAACATGCAATTATAATAATATTAATAATTGGATTACTTGTATAGCTCCGTTTTTTGTAAAAAAATCCCCTTAAGGGCACTTGTGGTATCATTCCTTTTTTTTAATACTAAAAAATATATTAAAAGTGTCATAGCTTATGAAGGAAATGATGTTGTAAGCTAAAATTATTACATTGATTTTTTTTTTAATTCTTAGCAGAAGTTTTTTACAAATTACATCACGCCAGAGCATACCGTTAAATAGATTTTACTGCTTTATTTGGACAGATATCTGCTTTATAGTAAGAGCGATCAGTGGCGTTTAGCCTATAAAGACTGAAAAGCTGTGTCTGCCCTAAAAAAAGGAACCATTAAAAAATATTTAATCTCAATATATATTTTTTCATAAATTTGCTAATATTGTTTAATTTTATTTTATTTCGGTGACCAACATTTTACAGTAAAAACATAGTACATAGTACATATGACATACATTTGACCATTTACAGGTTTCTTCTTGGGTTTTTACTTGGCTCTTACGCTTGGACGTCAAAATCGTTATTTTTAGTACGATAATAAAATATTCCACGCACAATATTTATATTCGATCTTAAAAAACTACTCACAGTCTACCATAGATCAATTCACGACACTGGTTGTAGTGTTATCACTCATATATATATTATTTTTTTTGCGTATTGGAATACTAGCATCGCATTTGTTAAAATTATTGAAAAGGTGTTATACTCGTACTTTCAATTAACATACACTGTATCAAAATAACTGCTATACATGTGATCAATGACGTAGCTTTGACATCTCCTCAGGGGTAGACAGAGATGAGAGTCCTCTTGATATCTCTGTGATTGATCAGTGAACTAAATTCTCGATTCATCAACATGCAAACGTGAACCGCATCATTTATGTATCAAAGCACTGTTGAAACCAGTGCATGTGTTTATTTTGGGTCGTTGATTTAGTGAAGAGAAACCAATCAACGACCATAACCAATGCAAATAGATCCAATCAAGTAACCTGTAAACGGTTGGTATGAACTACCTACTGAAAAGGTCTCTGTAACTTGATGAGGTCGTCACTGGGGATGAGATGAATATTGGATTATAATGGTGAATTATTATTTTTAAATTAAAAAGGCAACCCTATCTATTTCTTAAGCATGCCGACTATTATAGCGTTGTTTATTGTTTAAATATAGATATTTTAAGAGTGTATATTTTCGGATATCGACCTAGTTTTGCACTTGTTTTAACACACTTTTTTTTATATTCGGATTGTTCAACTGATTTTTCAAAGCTCTATAGCCCATGACAGAAATAACATGATGAGCTAAAAATAAAGGCGTTTATCCAAATTTATGATTTCTGCGAATTTTACAACGGCATAGCAAACTGTTCAAGAGTTTTTGCTAAGACCAACAAAAAAAAATCAGCTTCGTTAGTAATAATTAAGACACAATCTATGGTAAGAATTTATTGCCGAAAAATATATATTTCATGGTTTTGAAGTTCACCCCGACTGAAAGTCAAAACCGAAAAAGATCATTAAACTCGAATAATCGCACGTCGTGGAAGCGAGCTTTAAGTTTATCAACATTAGGCAGGGCGCCTTATCAGGATTCATTTACCTATTAGGCGCGTTTATAATGATAATTTATTTCACCTTTCCGAGAATATCGGGTGACAAGCACTTCGTTAGCTACGAATAAACAATTCAATATCTTCTTGCTCGAGAATGCCAGACGCCTAGTTAATGTCACGCTCTACTTTGGCAAGTACCGAATAACATTATATATGTAGATGCGAGATTTTCGTTACGTAGGTACTTAATAAAGCGATGTGACTCGGAAAATAAATTTCATTCAAAGTACTTATCTGGATCAATAAATAAAGTTCTTTTTTAAATTGAAATTCAGAATGGTTTAACTACTTAATTCGGTTGATACGTGGTTCAGAAGTAGATTGCTGTTTTAATTTTTTTTTAAACTTACTTTAATACTGACGATCAAATATTAACCGCTTCGATCGAAATATAATTTACCGCGATGTTTTCTTTGCACAACTGTCACATTGAATATTATTCGCGACGTGTTTCGTCTCGACATTCAATTTCAAATAAACTCGATGTTTTTTAAGGTATCACAAAATGATATATTGTTTTTGAAAGCAGATGGAAAATTCTTTAAGATTTAAATATTGCAAAGAGACATATAAGTTATAAATGTTAAAATGTTAATACCAAACATGGATAAATTATTTAAAATCGCCTGTAAACTGAAATAATTTTTTTTTTTTGCCAAACAAAAAAAAAACGTTTTCGAACACAGATGTATTATAAAGGATACTGCCACTTTCATATATGAATAATTGATACAAAATCCGCAATTTTCAACTACGCTTGCATAACCTTGGTGTGTTTTTGGTATTTTTTAAAAACTTATTCAATAAGGTTTTCTTAAGATTATATGATGCAATTAAATTGAGAACTGGTAAAAATACGTTAATTTTGATTTTATATAATTAAAAAACTGCATTTATTGGACAATTTACAAACTAAATGATACTAAATTAAATAATTAAAAATGTACTTTATTCACACCACTTTTATAAAAATAAATAAATATCTCTACATGTTTCGATAGCAATGTTATCATCCTCAGGAATATGTGAATGTAATGTATTCCTGAAGATGATAGAATTGCTATCGAAACATGTAGAAAAGAGATATTTATTTATTTTTATAAAAGTGGTGTAAACAAAGTACATTTTTAATGATTTAATTAATAATGACGCCACAAAGTTACCAATCGTTTGAAGAAATTATAAATGATATTATTACCGCTAGAAATCTAACCTCAATTTAAAATGGAATTATGCAATTCGGACATGCACTAATGGGAAGAAAATTGTGTTTGATAAACCTCTCTGATTCTCTAATTTGCTTTTTATGTGAAGCAATCGAAGACATTAAAAGCGCTCAAATGAAGTTCATTAAATATGAACAATAGATAGTGACAATATTGAAGACCTCGAACCCATCGGAAGTTCAGAACTTAATAGCTTCAACTAAGCTCTATGTTATATCAAGAAAACGTAAATTTGTTAAATCGTGTAAATTGGAAAATATTTTAAAGTGATTTCTCATAAAGTACTACATTTTTAAGAAAGATAGACGTTATAATGATAATACATTAATATTGTTATTTATTTATTTTATAATATACGCCCTATATGGGCTTTACATATAAAGTTAGTTATAAGAAACAGGTGCAAAACACATCACAGTAGGTTCAAAGATAATATTTTAAACAAATACAGGAATAACATAGTGTAAGTACCATTCTAAGTAATAAGTTCCAGACGTGAAAAATAAAAACATACCTCACATTCACTGTTACTTATATTCTAGACACATATATTAATAATTATTGAGGATTTATGTATTTAAAAACAGATGAGGCAAAAAAATTACAATCTGTGATTATTTTTTTTTTAATAATGTAATAATCAATCTGTTTTATGTTTTTCACCGATAATCGAAAAAACATCCCGACGGAGACAGGAATTGTACCAGAAAACTTTAACTATCCGGAGCAAGTTGGTGAGTTGTGTACTTAGGAAGAATGTAGGCGAGGGACGGAAGCGCTGATAAGGGCATTGACAGAAGGGTGAATGTAGGAAATTCGATTAATGAAGGACTGAATGCAGTAGTCGCTATCAACGTTTTGTCAATGGGGTAGAGGCTAACAATTCTGAATGTAGTTGATATGAGAACCCTGTACGGTATTTGATAAAACCTCGATAGACCGACTGATGAATGAGAATGAACTGAAAATATTATTAGACCGATGGAATCGGAATTAACAATGTGATAGAGTGGACACTTGGATATTTTTAACATATACAGCAGCTGACCGGAGAAAGTAGTGGCAAAAAAAATAATATATTAAGCATGAATGATATTTCAACTAGAAAATCAGAACTCAGCAGTGAATTAATGCGATGAAGATTGATAATTGTTTTTATCTTTTATTGTTTTTTTCGGCCATGTAAGAAGTCGGAATGATAGTTGAGAATGTATGAGACGATGTATGAATGTGAATGAAGCAAGAAGTGTGTGCCAAGATCAAGTTGTTTGGCGGTCCGTCCTCTCTGCCTACCCCTGCGGACAAACGGCGCGATGGTCAGTCAGTTAGTTAGTTCTTTTCCGCTTGACTGTTTTAAAAATTTCTGATTCTGACTTCACGATGTTAATTTTTAAGTAAAAATCGAAAATAATAATTTATAACAAGTTTTTCTCCTAATTATATTAGGTTATAACTAATATTACTTTTTATAGATATTAACATTTATTTTTTTCGTTGTCATAGGATATACCCTACGAATTTCGGCTTTGCATACACAACCAAATCGTCACCATACCATATGTTAACCGAACACTTTGTAAATCAACCACTTCAAACATGAAATAGCTGAATGTACAAAGATGATCATTTAAATTCTAAGAAAGAAAAATTAAATTCTCCGTAATGCAGACACTTTGAGAAAATCCTACATTTTTACTCTATTCGGGAGGGCTAAATTCTAGATAGGTAAAATACCACCTTGATATTAAAACATTATTTTGAATTAAAACTTTGCTTGCGGCCTAAGCATGTTCAGTAACTACATCTAAATATTCAGGCTCCTACAAAATTTTCATTTGTAACTTCTCCCAGGACTTTACCCAATGAAGAGATGCCTTACACCCAATCGCCCCTTCCAGAAAGCTCATGAGTTATGTCAGTAAACATGAAATACCGATAGAACAAGGATAGCATTTCCACCTGACGTCTGTGCTTCAAAGATTGTAATCCGTCTGTTAAGATAGGCGAATCTATCAAACGGACCGGTCATTTCTGCACAGAGTCAAGGGTTTTTTTTTTCAAATATGTTGCAGTTCCAAAGCAGAGTTGGCTAGAAAATTGTACAGTGGGGTGCACTTGCGATTTGTACAGGGTCAGCAGTTATGTACTATTAAAGTATCCGCGGGCCCTGTATAGTTCGCCCAGCTTCTGAGAGGCTAATTTTACTTTGGAATCGATGGATCCCTCATACCTGAGCTAGTCACTTCGGGTTACACCAAGCATATCAAGGAAGGGCTTGCTGGAAAGATAGCTTCCATTAAAAGAGACTAGATTGTCATTTTGATTCATTTTAGACGTAATCAAACATGATTGGGTTATTGAAACATTAAATTCGACGAGGTTATTGTTACCCCTAAAGGAATCTCTCTAGAGGTAATCGTCCATTCAAAGCCCTCCGAGCCGTTGGAGTTTGTGTACCATTTGCGGGCTTTTCAAACAAGAAGCTATCATGGACTATACTGAATTGATGCACATGCCAAGAGTTCATTGAAGTGCAAACAAAAACAAAGTCGGTGACGGAACCAATCCGTGTATGACGCCAGAATTTATTGAATGTGAGGAAGAGATGAAACCGTCAGCAACCGTCTTAATCGATCTCTCCCTCAAAAAGTCGACAATCCACGTACACAAGGATACGAAAAGTCCGTAAGAAGGCAGCTTGTTGACAAGTCCTCGGTGCTGAACTCGGTCGAAGGCCTTGAAAATATAAGGTGCAACCGTTTGAGTCTCACCGTGACGTTCCAGGTACGGCCCCAAACATGCCAAAAGACAATACCTAATATGATCTTCGATCGTTTAATTTTGTTCCATCACAATCTTGAATTTCCTTGTGAGATTCCATGACCTTTAGCAAGGATATATAAAAAATAATCCAAAATAATATTATAGTTTGTAGGTAAACTTTATTTTCATTGTCTGAAAGCATCCATTTATCTCTTCAGCTTGAATAATATGTTGATATGTGCCGTGGCCAAACAACCTCATTAATTACTTGTACCTAACTGCTGTAATAGTACCGAAAATATCATGGTTAGTTTTATATGCGCTATTTACCTCCTCTAATTAATTAACGTTTACCTTTGATGCCCTTCAACATTCTCGTGACTAAAATAATAATATTTCTTTGCTAATTTTTTGGCGTTATTTTTGCACGGTACCTGAAAGGCGTGGTACAAAGCTAGAATAAACATACAACTACTTACAAATAAAATTCGTTCAAAATACTCACATTGATTAAACGAGGCGTTGTTAAAAAATTACACGATTACTAGTATTAAATCATGTTCACAAATGTCGCATACAATCATGCTTTGGAGATATCATTTCACTTTAAATGACTTTTTACCATCTGCTTAATAAGCGAGAAAGAAAATGGTTTATTTTTACTCCCATACACTGAAAATACATTATAAAGTAATTTTCATAATATCAACCGCAAATAGGTAAAACCCTTAAGGGCACCATTTTGGTTACTTTTAAGTGTTGTCAGATTTTCTGTTATAGATCATTTTCAATTGACAATATGGTAAAGTCATTAAAGTTGAAAGGGGGTACATTCATATTAAAAACTATCAAGGTGTATAATTTTTTGTTTTTTTTTTAACTATCGGTTAAATGAGTCAAACCTCACATCTCATTATATTATAAATAGAAATGCAATATTTTACATCACTTCGGGAAAAAGTCACTCTTATATAAAAATCAAGATATACAATTGGTTTTACGAATAATAAAATATTCTTCGAAAGATGTGTATTAATACGAACTCTGTTTGCACAACTGTTTTTAATTTATAAATATCTTCATCTTTCAGATTCAAAGCTTCCCTCATCAGGATAAATAATATACATAGCAATGTATATATGTATATTCTGATGACGGAAGCTGTACGTCTGAAACATGTAGATATTTATATATTAAAAACAGTGGTGTAAACAACGTTCTCATTAATTATGTTAATAAAATATTCGGGAATTAAAGCCATTTCAATATTTACAGTCGATGTAGAAATCGATTTCAAGTCATTTCATTTTGTTGATAATTGTTTAATTAATTAATTTATTTTAGGTTAATAATGGGGTAACAAAATACTTTCATGCATTTAAAGAAATAGTTAATCAATGAATTAATAATACACTTTGTTTTCAGCACTTTATAAAGATACATAAATAATATACATGTTTCGAAAGCGATGCTTTCTTTATCAAGAATATATGAATACAAATATTTTTTTTTTTTTGGAATTATTAGTAGTATTATTATTAGTATTATTATTAGTATTATTATTAGTATTATTATTAGTATTATTATTAGTATTATTATTAGTATTATTATTTGTATAATTATTAGTATTATTATTAGTATTATTATTAATATTATTATTAGTATTATTATTAGTATTATTATTAGTATTATTATTAGTATTATTATTAATGTAATTATTATTAATGTAATTATTAGTATTATTATTAGTATTATTATTAGTATTATTATTAGTATTTTTATTAGTATTATTATTAGTATTATTATTAGTGTTATTATTAGTATTATTATTAGTACAATTATTAGTATTATTATTAGTATTATTATTATTATTATTATTATTATTATTATTATTATTATTATTATTATTATTATTATTATTGTTATTATTATTATTGTTGTTATTATTATTATTATTATTATTATTATTATTATTATTATTATTATTATTATTATTATTATTATTATTATTATTATTATTATTATTATTATTATTATTATTATTATTATTATTATTATTATTATTATTATTATTATTATTATTATTATTATTATTATTATTATTAGTATTATTATTATTATTAGTATTATTATTAGTATTACTATTAGTATTGTTATTATTATTCATTATATCATTTTAAGGAATTTTTTTTCTCCACTAATTACGTAATTAAAAATACCCAATCCTAATTATATTACAAAATTGGAAGGAGTATAAATGGAGAGTGTTCACATTATTTACTTACAACACGTTTGCACAAAATTGACAAATGTAAGGCTTGCTACATTTTTTTGTTATTTCTTTATTTTGGAACTAAAAAAATATCTTTTCCTGCAAAACGGTTTCCCGGTTACCAAAGCGTGCGCAATAAGTACATAGGCTAATTACTACGTGAACGTCCGCGTGATGTTTAAGTCGGTTTGAAAATATCTGAAAGAACCTTTGATAGAAATAAAAGTTTTTATCGAATTATTCATTCAAAACCTACCTGACAAGTAACAAGATTATCATTTTTTTTTTAGAATGACAAAGATTTTCAATAGGTAACATTAATATTTTTCCTTCTCAAGTTGATGGTTTCACAGACGTCATGTCTTTGGGGAAATCTCGTAGAGAGTATCCAACTCGTCCCATAGAGATATTGGTCCTACATTGTCTTCTACTTTTCTTTTAGTTCTGAAAATAAATGGGCTAAACTTTTAACAATCGACTTAAAATTTCGGCACTTTCGCACCCTTTTTTTACTCTAAAAATCTTAACGGTTTTCAGACCTTTGGGCAAAAAATACTCGGCCAGTGAAAAATTTTCCCAAACTTTTTCTCAGCTCGTAATTCACAGTTTCAACAAATGACTTGATGGGATTTATCATTTCAGAACAGTCGTAAATCTTTTAAGTATATTTTTTGGCAAATAGTCATTAGAGAGATGATAAATTATGGGTTAATCTCTTGAGGCCTTGGGGCGTTTTTATAACAGATTCAATATACTAATGGATAAAAATGAAATAAAAAAATAATACGTAAATTGATTGCGAGGTTTCAGACCGATATGAAGGATAAGTGAAAGGATGTAATCAATACGAGTATTACCATATCTTTTTTAATATAAAAACTGTTGGAAGTAAGAACTTCGTTTTTTCAGTATCCCAGCAGCCCGGAGCCAATTGGACTATGGCACCTCCAAACTTTGCATGAAAAATGATGGTTTCCTTGAAATAGTAAATATCCTCTTGGGGTAAGAATATCCTTGTCAAATTTAATGCTTCAAAGATCTGATCGTGTCTCCAAAGGGATCGAAGCGATAACCTAGTCTCCTTCAACAGTAGCTATCTTACATCTGAGCCTTCCATTGACGTGCTCGGTGTAACCATATGTAAACAAGCCAGAGGTAAGTTAGCCTTTCAGAATCTGGACACACTGTGCAAAGCAGATACTATAATAGTAATTAACTGCTTATCCTGCGCAACTCAGAAGCCCACCCTACTGTTGTGTTTAGTAGTCACCCCCGCCCATGCATACCTGAATAATGCTCTTGACTATAAAAGATCCTGCACACAGAATCCAAATATAAAACACTTTGGTGAAGGTTGTGAACGTTAAGGAATTGAATGTTTTGAAAAATAATTTCAAGCATCAACAGTTCAATAAACCATAAAAGCTGCGAAATGCAGTATTTAAAAATGATTAAATGCCTTAATCACTATGTACATTTGTTATTTTACGCTACCGGTTTCGACACATCCGTGTCATTCACTGGCGTTCTTAAAACGAACTTAAATTAAACAAGTACAGAAAAAAATTACACATTATCAGATGAGGGTAGTGGGAGTGGTAATTTGGAGTGGGGTGGGCGGTGGGAGGCGTCAAAATAACTAGGAAACATGGTTAACAAAGGTGATTTACAGGTTTTTTTAGTGTAATGTTAACAAATCTTAATGAAAAATGACACAGAAAAAAACACGGACGATAAAAAGGTTACGATTACAACTGAGACTCAAACCCAGATCCTCTAGTCTTACCGAGACTGGTGTCTGTACCAATTGAGCTATTGATACCTAGTTAATATCCGTCATATTTATCGAGCTTATGTCTCAATTCAAGAATTAATAATACCATCCTTAATTACTTTCAATTTTTTGTATGATTGCAAAGTAGGACCCGAATGTACTTTTAACCTAGACAGTGTTTCGGATATTCCTATCCGATTTTTTATTTATATGAGACATCTATTGCTTTTTCTGTAAGTCTAGAATGAATATTCATTTTATTGAAATGACTTGTTGAATCTTATAAACCATATTGTAATATTTATTCATTGAAGAAGACAATATTAACAAATCTCAATGTAACATGGAAATATTAAAACATTACACGGTTAATATTAAACTTCCAATTGTGACAATCCTGCAAAACGTTTCCGTACACTTCTCAATATCAATCGCTATATCAACCATTACTTCTACTTAAAACAATCACAAACCATTGCAAAGTTTGTGCATTATAATGTTAATAAAACATTGTTGTATACCGTAGCAATAAACTACAAAAAATGTAAAATAATAATCACGGTGAAATGAAAAAAATAAACAATACGTAATTTGTCGTAACTTATATCACAAATCCAAAAAGAAATCGACTTTTTCAATTGAAAATTCTTATGATTTATATTGTTTCAAGTTTTTATTGGATTTAACTCTAAACCAATCTCATGGGAGCGGAATTGATAGTTAAAGTGTCCGCGCAAGGTCTAACAAAAGTTGCAAATTTATTGGCTGTCTCATAAATTTACTTTGGAGTCCGCTATATCAAGAAATTTAGTTGGTTTATTGTCCCTTCTGCCTTACAACATGAATCACCAAGCAAGTCGAGTAAAATACTTCAGTTGGGAAGCAGTTACTGAATAATCCACTGATATTTGTATGGCAATATTTATTTATTTATTTCAAAAGTGAATACAATATATAATGCAATGGATATTTCATTATTTTCAAAAATTTTATTTTAATCTCCATCTTATCTTAATGGCTTTTAATCAAATCAAACAATATAACGTTATAACCCTTAAGTAGAGAAACTTATAATCATTAAAATAATCATCAATTCACTCGGAAATTAATAAGAGCACTATTAGTAAAAATGAAATCACTTCAAGAGTTTCCTTATACGTACCTATTACGTACCTACAACTGTTGACCCTGTACAAATTGCAAGTGCGCCCCACTTTAGAATTTGGCAGTCACCTCTGGTCGGGAGTCCCAAAATATCTGAAAAAAAAACCTTGACTCTGTGCAGAAACGCGCGGTCCGTTTGATAACAAGCGGACCTTCAATCTTTGGATCACAGACGCCAGGTGGGAATGCTGTACTTTTTCTACAGGTATTCTAATGACAGATGCTCTGAAGATCTAGCTTCATTGATCCCTTTGGCAGCGGTGCATAGTCAGGAAACACGCCAAACGCGCGCCCAACATTTGCACACGATTGACATTTGTCACATGAGAACGGATCGCTTCTTCAACTCGTTCTTATGTTCAACTCTCTATTTCCTCCATCCTACAACATGGGTCTCTTCAAGACCGAAGTTCACTCCGTCCTATCCTTTAAAAGTCCCTCCATACAGCATCCCCAAAAATGATATAGGCCTTCAAGGAAATTATTTCCCTCAGGATCTCCTGTTTGGAGTTACTGTAAAAAAAACCTATATATAAATAATATAAATAGATTGTCTGTAAGTGGCTGCCTCACATTTTGATAATGCCTTCTGAATGTGAAACATCCTTCGCACCTAAAAATAATTACCTAGCAGAACTTTTTTATAACTAACAAACCGAGCCGCTACACCCACCACTAGTTTAAAATAATTAAATATTCAAAGTTATACTAATAGGTTACAATAAAACATACAAATTCAAAAAGTTAATCTGATTTTTAAATCTTTCATATATTTAAATTTGTATTATATTTGGTGTAATTAATTCGAATCATATTTCTAATATGTGATACCGCACAGGTGTTCAAATTGCTCGAAGACTATGGATCTGTGAATGGAAGTGGGTAAGAGAAAGGAAAATGAGTCGAAGATGGTAGAAAAGTGCCTAACTACCCTGGTGAAACAAGCAAATTTAAAGCCATCTGAAGGAACGTCTCGATTAAGTAATGTGTTGTGTCACCAGTGCGGCAATGAAGTAATTTTAAATAAATAAATACATTTTAATTGACATATGAGTTTAGAGCAAAGGACCTAACTGCTCTGCCACTCGTGATAATATTATTAAAAATGTAATTTAATTAATTTTTTATTTATTATTATTATTAAGTTCTGCAAGTAGTTTAGGTTTTTCTTATTGTGATAACTGTTTCGACGTACAAAATCATTTTCAAATGATGGTTAGGCCACGTTGAGACGACTTATTTATATGATTCTATTAACCCACGCACAATTTCAATTTTCTATTTTTATGGTGCCTAAAATGATTTATTACCTATTACCGGTGAAACCGATTTACTGAAAAAATAATTGTGATATGAGATTATCTATTCTGTAAGGTGCCTTACGGTTGAAATCTGTTTTCTCGCATTAAATTGTAGTTTTCATACTTGTTTTACAATGGCATGAATGCTATTGACTTATTTAAATGTGTTACATTTTTAAGGTCTTGTGAACATACTGAGAAGTGGGAAATAAATAACTTTCCTTACTTAATTAATTAATGTTACATTGAGATCTTTCGTTCGTTTATTAATTTCCAATTGTTCATGAAAATTTAATCTAAGACCCTTTATTTCTATATGTAAGGATTAAGGTTCGTTTTTGTTAATCGGGACATGATTATTTACTCAACTTTGAAAATGGCTTTGAATGCCGAAACAGCTGTCACGATAATAAAAAAAACTAAAGTACTTGCAGAATACAATAATGACATTATTAAATTTGATTTATATTAAATTTAAAAAAAAAGTAAAGTTCTACGAATCAAACACAAAAACGATTCAAAATTTATTTTAATAATTATAAAGTTGAAAATATTAACGTAAATTGTGTATTTATGGAACCTTACCCAAATTGTGGTATAATTTAAATATATCAGAATACAATACATCATCATTAGCTTCGGTGATGAAAAAATAATTAAATTTTGCCTCTTATAAAAAGCTTAGCATTCCCCCGAAAAAAAATACCTCCCATATTTCACTTCCGTCACTTAATAAATCCACCGACACGAAAAAATAACAATAACACCAACAAGCATGGCTACTTTAGCCGTATTTCCGTTCCCTATGTAAAAACCGAAATCGTACGAGAAATTGTTTTTCTTCGACTGAGGGCGGTTTTATTATCCGTCGAAGAAAAAAGAAAACAAACGTTCGGCGAGCCGTGGCCCACAGTTTTTTTATAAAAAAGTCATGTCAAAGAAATTCTTGTTTCCTCCTCAAACGAATCACTCTTTTCAACTTTTGCGACGTTTTGAGAAACCTATTTGATTTTTTGATGTATCCCCGACTTCCTTTGCGGGAATATTTTCAATGTTTCCTTTTCCTCGAGAACAATATTGTTTTGCGACTGGTATTTTCATGGAATAATGTAATATCCTACGAAGCAGAAGGAGTAAATAAATATTTACTTCTGGCACATGTTCGTTGAGAGCTTATGGAATAAAATAAAATAAAGTTATCTGTATTTATCGTAGTTTCAATCTGCTAAAACTTTTATTCAGTGTGTTTCAATTAAAGCTTCTTTAGATTTATGAATATTTACTTTTGTTATAACAAAGTGAGAACTTACGCGTTAACTGGGTGGTATGATAGAAAACTCCAATTTTTTTCTATGGTAGATACAAGTTTTTAGTAATGTTTATAAAATCTTGTCTACATTGTTTTATTCTGATTTTCATTGACCATTAATTTTTTATTTGAAAGCTTTTACCTGAGAAGTACGTTGTTGATTTTAACAATGCAGAAAAGGGCTTATTTTACTTGTAAATTTGTATTTTGTTGTAATATTAATAAATCTAAAAATTTAAGTAGACAGTTGTGTAAATTGTTTTTATCGTGATTTTTTTTTATTCTTCAACCGATTTTACAAAATTTGTAAAATCCATTTAAATAAATTATCTATTCTTATTCATATGTCAATATTTTGTCAATATATATTGTATCCTTACAAAATAACCATTGGTTTCGAAACATATAGATATATTATTTATTCTAATAGTGATTTAAACCATATATACAGAATATGTTTTTAACGCCCTGAATTGAATGTCTCTGAAACAATTATATAGAAAAGATATTTTAATTTACACATTCAAAAATCAGAATAACTTTACACATACATACTTGGATCGATTCACAAGATACGCATTACAACTTATATTCCATCAACCTACAACAAAAACTACCTTTGGACTAAGAAATTTGCAATATTTCTCTATAAAAGTATTTAACATCCTCCCTCTAGCAATAAAAAACATTACAAAATTAACCGAATTCAAAAAAAGTATTAAGATATGGATTGTGGACATGGGAAGGAAGAATATAGATATGATATTGCAACCAAACAAGGTTTAACGGTCACGGCATTTTTTCTAATAATTTTTTAGAATTCTTATTAGTCTTATTGCATTATCATGTAATATTTTAATAATATTTTAATATAATTACGAAATCTTACTTAAATTTTTTTATCACTAATACTACTTGACTATATTCATATTATTTATATAAAACCATGTACAATTTGACCTTAGAACGGGGTACCCCAGTAAGGTTACATTTTTTTGCGTTTTTTTTGTTAATATTTAAGAAATAAATAAATAAATAGTCATTTTTTTATGTTAAAGGTGTGTTTCTTTACAATAACAATGGTGAAGCAACATAAGTTTCAGTTTTGTTCATATTTCTCGATTTATGTTATTTTGTCATTTAAGTTGACCCTTCACACAATAAACCTACTCCTGCCAGCGACATCGGTGAGAGTTGTTAAAAAGATAGCATGAGCATGACAAATTGAAAACTGTCATGCTCAAATCAAAATTTCCAGATTGTATTGTTCAGCGTAATTTGGGTGATGACAAACGCATTTGTAAGTCAGTTTGTTTACAATTGGCCAGGCTGAATTCACGCTACAATTGCCACTGAGCTCTGAAAGTATAATCCCGACACACAGATATACGATATATATAAGCTAAATGGGGTCCTGCCCCCTGGTAACAGATGCTGGACTGATTTATCTCGCGGCACACGATGCGTGAAGGCAGTTTCATACACTCTGTCGCGTCAGGGCAATACTCCTCATAAGCTGAGTGTTTTATGACAAATAAAGCCGGGGAATGGAAAGTTTTCACGATGTCGAATGTCATGCTGTAAAATAGGGAATGTTGCTGCCAACTTCTGTACGTATATGACGTAACGTTTAACGATTGTATTGAATGAGTTGGAAAATTGTTGATGTTTTAAAACGTTATAATGCTTGTGCTGAACATAAATCAACTTTGATATTTAAAATCATCTCCCGCAAAGCGGTTTAAATTGAAATTACGATAACACAGATAACTATTTAAACACACCAGAGATGATGAACTGTATTAAATCTATATGGTACACCCTCCTTGCTTTAATAACGTTCATGTATTGTCTCATACATACTTTCTGCTATACTGTTTCCTGTAATAACCCGATTCAAGTAATTGATTTACTAGATGATGATACTATGTGTTCTTCGGGCATATTTTATTATCTTTTCTTTGTCCACGCTCAATGAGTATCCAAATCTTCTAACATCGGCCTTGCGTCCTTTACGGATTCCCATATTCATAACATGGCCGTAGGAACATGATTTTACAGCACATACATCTCATTTTTTTTAATGTATTAATGTATTCAAATTTAATAATGTTATCATTAAATTCTGCAAGTGTTTTTAGTTGTTATTATTGTGACAGCTGTTTCCTCGTTCAAGCCCATTTTCAAACTGTGGTTAATTAATATCATAATATAACTTTAATTAATAAACAAAAAAAATAATTTAATCACCACTTCTCAGTATGTTCACATTATCAAAACAATATAACACATTTTAACAAATCAACTAAGAAAACGTTTTCACTTAAATACGGGGAAAAACATTATAAATATAAAAACCTAATGAAGAATTTTAATTAGTTTCCAACTAAATCGAATTTATCTATAATAAATCATTATTTTTAAAAAGCCGTCCATAATAGAATTGGGTGGGAGTAAAAAAAATCATGTAAATAAATCTGCATTATGTCGATTAACCGCAGATTGAAAATGGCCTTGAACGCCGAAACAGCTGTCACAATAATAAAACTGAAAATAAATAATGAACTAATATAAAAATACTTGCAGATCTTAATAATAACATTTTTTTTAAATTAAATGGAGTTTTGCGAATTAAACACAAAAACAATTAATACATCACATTAATACAAGTCATTATTTTCGTATTACCTACTTGTACAAAATGTATTATAGCACACACCATAATAACACTATCACGCAGATATTCAACAATATGTATTATTAATAAGTTGGATGACGCTAATATCTTCCTTTGGCATACTTTTGTACTCGAATCCAAACTGAGACGAAATTCCACCATGAGGGAATTCTCTTATCCCTTTTGAGAGTGTAAATCCCCTCATTCCTGTCATCCTATTTCTTGGTGCTGCCGCAAAGCTTGCTGCTCGCTCTTCCGTAAACATGGTAAAAGCACTGCTGTAGGTATCTAGGAAACCCAAACATTATACCGTGGATGCTGTTATATTGCACTCAAAGGATGCTGCCCTTTCTGAAGTTAAACCAGAACTCACACAAATAGTACTGTAGGTATAACAGAAAACAAAGAATACCGAAATATTTTATTTGGCATTATCTGATTTTAACCGAACATCCTCATCATCCGTCAGTCTATGGGTGATGGTGTGACTTAATTACTTAGTTTTATCAGTTGTCCTTAATCCGTCCTTATTAAGTCGTTCAAATATAAATAAAACTTATATTAAATAAAACTTTCTGATAAGGTTTCCACATTTTAAAGGACACTACGTGTCAAAAAATGAGATTTGTAAGCCTCGCACTTTAGTTTTTGTCAATTTCTCTTTATTTTTAGTTTTAGTGTTATTTAAATTCATAACAATTAATTTTCACCTTGTTTTGACAGCAATATTTTATGTGTTTTTAAGAGTACAACAAAAGTCCATGAATCATTACAAAATTTGTTTACACATTTTGGCATCAATAGCGCTATGTTTTTATGTTGGAGGACTTTTTTTTACAGGAACGTGTACTTGTAACAAACACATTATTTTTGGTTTGTTCGCTTAAAGCAATTGTTGAAGATTTACAAGGATATCGTTTTGAAAATCACTTTACGTTCTTTAAATTCTATTACGACCTGGCTATTATTCCTTTATTGATCTATTTTCAGAAAGTTTTTTCGTTGTTTGTTTACGCAAACAATGCTTTCATGAGTTAACTCTTTTCTCTGCTAAAAGGATTCTACCGAACTTTACTTTACAGACCATATATTTTGAATTCGAAAACAAATTCTAAAAAACACGTATACCTTTAACTGACATAGCTTTTAGAAAGATGGAACTATTCGAGTAAATTCGTTTTGTTAAAGTGGGTTGAAGATATTTACGTTTCATCATTTCAATATTTTTCATCGTACATCAACAATTTCAAGTCACGCTTAGAGTCTAGGCTGTTTGGTGTAAATGTGTCTAAAAACTCATGTCAACATTCATTTTTCAATCAATCTTCAGGATAAAATCTTGAGTGGTAGCGGTATAGCATTTCGGAAAAATGTGTTATGCCATTTTAAAGACAACTAATAATTGTGATTTCAGGTTTGATTTGATATTTGGAGCAGCGGTTAAAACTTTTACTTATTTACTATGTGCCTAAAATTATAGAAATATAATTATAAATTTCTGATTTTGAAAGGAAAATTTGATTTCTGATGAGGAAAATACAAAGGAAAGTCCATTATGAACTTTTTTAATTAGGCCAGTCTATAAATAGAGCATTAATTTTAATATATTTTTTGTCGATAAAATAAGCTATTAAAAATATCAGTTATAAATATGTCATATTTTAGATATATATAGAAATATTCCCGCTTGACATTCCATTTCTCACAGATTCGATGTTTTTTTTTAACATACGCCAAAGTAAAAACTATTATGGAAAGCAAAATAATTTATCAGATTTAAATATTACAAATATTATGAAATTAAAAAATATTAAAAATTTTAACGCAAACATAGATAAAATTTATCAAATCGCTTACCAGTGGTATTTTTTATTGTTATTCGTAAATACCAATTTATACGATAGTTAAAAATACATATATATTTAGTTAAACAAACGCATTACTTAGGTTTCTGTCACGTAACTTTTTTGTTAATTGTTTTTGTGTTTAATTCGTAAAACTCCATTTAATTTTTTTTTTATTTGAATTTAGTGTAAATCCTAATTAATAATGTTATTATTAAGTTCTGCAAGTATTTTTGATTAATTATTATTGTGACAGCTGTTTCTTACTTATATGATTTTATTTACTCCCACCCCATTCTAATTTGGACGGGTTTTTAAAAATAATCATTTATTATCGTTAAAACCGATTTAGTTAGATAACAATTAAAATTCTGAATTCTGTGAGGTTTTAACATTTATAATATGCTTTCCTGTATTTAACTGATAATGTTTTCTTAATTGATTTATTTAAATGTTGTATATTGTTTTGATAATGTAAACATACTGAGAAGCGGTGAATATGTAATTTTTCTTACTTTATTCATTAATGTTCCTTACTTTATTCATTAATGTTCCTTACTTTATTAATTAATGTTCCTTACTTTATTAATTAATGTTATATTAGGATCATTCGTTCATTTATTTTCGTTTAATTTTTTTGTTTTTCAAATTCTAAATATTGTTTCATAGAATGATTTCAAATCAGTCGGTAGCCTCCTTGATAAATTTGTAAATGCTAACAGACAGCTTTGTATTCTCTTTTTTCTAAAACTGTTTATATCATATGTTCGACTACAGTTTAAAATGAGATTTTTATAAGGACGTTTCATGTTGTAACATATTTATAGCACAACGTGTTTCAACTGCTTTGATGTTTCATGTCAAATACGATACTACTATTTAGGTATAAATTAGAAATCTATTTATAACATCGCCACAAGTCGCCAAACTAATGATATTTTATCTCGTGGGACGATTCTCCAAAACGAAATGTATTATTCAGCTACATTCTAGTACAAGCCAAACGAATTCTGAACGAAATTTCCATTTTTGGATGTGGAATATCGATGACCATGCTAGTAATTTTTTCAAACGAATCAAAATATGCAGTATTTCAGTATATAAAACAAATTAATTTTACTAAGTAATTGCAAAACGTGGATTGTGAGTAGAAGACTCAACTTATATGGGTTATAACATTTATACTCAAAAGAACTAGACAAAGAAGAAAAACAAGCACTTCACATTCTATCGTATCACAGATCGGTAACTTTATTCAAAGTGATGCATGCTCTCATGCATACACATCTATAATTTCAACTTTTGACATGACCTAACTCAAGTATTTGATTCACTTGATCGCACAGTATTTTTCTCAAATATCATAGGCGTATTCTTTTTTATCTATTTTTCCATCACGATCAAAATCAAATAAGATCTGCTTCTAAAGAATAAATGAAAAATTTGATCATTTCAATTAAATTCAAACATTACTTGCTCTGACAAGGGAGTGAAATGATGCACACTCTGAGCATCGATTTCGATCCATCCGATTTCTAGCCAAATTTCCTGTCGACCGTTGTTATCGGGGTAAAACGCACAAGGATAAATAAGTAAATTAAGTAATAAGTTTTCCTCTGTTCATGTTACAACATTTCGACATAACGTAGCAAAATGTATGTCTAGTTTTTTTCTTATTTTTGTTTTCGTAAAATTGTGAATCCAGAAGACTGTATCTCCACAAATATTTTCCTAGCCGAGAAGTCATACGAATCTCAGGCCACTCAAGTGGTGCATTTTTTTTATTCGACTTCTCATGCTTACAATTTAATCATATCAATAGTGTTTTCTTTAGAATTTCGACTGTAGTCAATGGCAGTTTTCTCTAATGTACAGTTTAGGCAGCGAACTTTCTTAAAAAATATATAATAAGAGCGAGTCCGAAATGAATTCCATGTGTGCGTTATGAATTCAACGTCTATGGGGTTTTCTGTCCTAATAAATAGTTCATGCATTTCCATTCTCGTGGCGCTTCGGTGCCATGCCAAGCGTGCAATCCTTCAGAATCTACCGTGTTCGCAACTATGTGAAAAATTGTAAACAACAAATTTATCATTATAAAATAAAAGTTAGATGAAACAGTAAAGTTTCTTACTTACATTGTAATTTTCAAATTTATAATTATTTTTTGTATCCTACGACGTTATTTTATGCATTAGCAACGGATGTATGTATTAATGAATCGCCAATTTTTTCTTTTTACTGAGTCGTTAATTTCTGGGGCAGTGATACCTATGATAAAATTTCTTTAGATCTAGAGAAAAATATACATAAGATGGTAAACAGCAAGACATATTTTTTTAAGAATTTTTTTTCTCCGTTTAAACTTACACTGAGATAAGCCATAAACCGGAACTCGCTATGGTACATTATTTTATACTACATAAATTATTTGTTATCATGTTGAAGTGTTATTTTATAATTTTGCAGAACAATATGCATGAGATATAATTAGAGTAATGGCAATCAGTATTCGATTGTGCCAATAACAAAAGCATTAGATGCTAGGAGCAGATAGTTGGAACAAACGTTTGTTATCATTGGAATATGTCTTGTGTTTGAAACTTAAGCAAACTAGTACAGGACTACTAGTAGTTAAACAAACTACAGGTGTATTCCATACTATCTCTTGATAGTATTACGTAGACCAGTAATTGCCAAAGTGGGCAATATCGCTTCTGGGGCGATGGAAATATCCTAGGGGGCGGTGGTTGTGGCCTCAGTGGCAACAGGGGGGTATTGAATGTCCGTTAAAGGGTGGCGATAATAATAAGTTGAAACTGAAAACAAAATACTCGCTGATATACGATTTAACATATTAATTTCAGAGAAATGTGCATAATGTACCATACAATTCATGGCTTCTTAAGACGATAGATATTAAGGAGTACAATTTTACGACATTTTATTTCAACATCAGAAGCAGTAGAGATGAAAAAGGAATGTTGCGAAGACACTGAATATATATTTTTTTCTATCATTTAGTTTCTTCTTATTAGGTATTAAGTATCTCTATTAAAAAAAGTGTCTCTTATGGAATGGAATGCATTGCATTGCACTACCCCTGCATACCTACTGAAATAAAGAACTTTTATTATTTTATTCAGATATTTTACATTTCGAATGGTGGCCCAGGGGACATTGTGGGTATTTTCCATCATGTATCGGTGTGCAAATAAACAAAAGTTTTATTTGAGTTCTACGTTTGAAAAATCAATATAACTTTGGTTATAAGTATGATCAGCAGGCGTCAAGGTGCTTTCTCCTTTACTACGTAGGTCAGTGGCTGAGTTGGCATCGCGTCTGTATCTCACCCAGGCGTCGTTAGTTCAATTCCTCGGCTGGCTAAGTCCTCCATCACGACACAAGAAATATCTTACTGCCATGGTACTAGGAGATTTTCAAATATTGTCAGGTTATTCGTAACCAGGGAATATTTTTCTTTCTCTTTAAATAAATAAAAAAATGTTTTTATTTTTATAAATAGCTTTAAAATTACAATTCCATGGAATTCAGCTAAAACTCTCATTGTTTTTCACACACCGGTGCATAAATGCGTCCACAGTCTACAACACTGTAAATAACAACAACAAAAAATCTAAATGTCTATTAAAAACTTTTTAAGATCATTTTATAAATATTCTCATTTCTAAAAATTATAAATATTTCTGCAAAACTGTAAAAATCATATCTTCTCTAAAGTTAAATTTTCTCATAAAACTGTGTTCATCCGAAGCCACCTTACCAGGTAAACATTTTTTCTGTATATTTTTGTATGTAATTGGAAAGATAATAGGAAGTAATATTTATACAGCGCCCTTGAGGTGATTGTTCACAAAAACGGTGCTATACAAATCATCCGATTATATCTATTATTACTAGTGTCAAAGTACATTATTCATAGACAAAATATACTAAAGGAATTGCGTGGAAATTTTTTCTCTTGAGAAAAGGGCCGTGAAAATAAGTTTTGGGAACTTTATCGTAGAAGTTGTTCAGTAGACTATAAGTTTGTTATTATATTATTCACCCCACCCTACACTTTTATAGACATAATATAACAGAACGTGAAATATGAGAAACTAGTTTTACGCGTTAATTAGAATTTGAAACATTTGTTTAGTAAGACCCTATTTCGAAATATGCGTTGAAGGGTACATAATTTACATGAACAGATGTTAAATTACATTCATTGTTAAGCTGTTCTAGCAAAGTCCCTGTTGTGCGCAAAACTAGTTTTAAAGTCAAGTAAAATGGTCAAAGATTTTTTTCTTCATATTATGTCGTCATGCCGATTGTATTTGGGACATACAAGAAAAATTCTCTTTTTGATGAAGGGTTAGTACTTACTTATTCCCAGGTTCTAACAGTGGAACAATGAAAACTCAGCGTCTGGACTAAATAAGCTAATTTATTTGTTCAATAATTTTAAATTCACTTTGTGGAGTCATTTCAATAGAATAAATAATAAAAAAAATTATACATTGTGATTTCGTTGATTTTATTTTATAAAAAATACATGATCATTTTTAATTAATTACTTACCTACTTCCATAATTTATTGTGAATTTTCGTACATGGTTATCATTTGTCTATTCTTACTAGAAATACCAAAAACATTTATTATTTATTTTGATTTACTTTTGTTTAATGCTTACTCGATACAATTTGGGAGATGAAATAATAACTTAAAAAATACACTACATCGCTCTAGATAGTCTACACTTATTATATCTAAAAATTCTATAATATATATTCTGGTAATGTTTGCCCGAGTTATCTCGGGTGTGCAAATTTTCGCCGATAATAATCGCCCGCGTATACTCGGGCGTGATCCTAAAGCGGTTAAATTTACCGATGGTGATTATAATTATAATCTCACTATTGGACTGCACCCCTAGTTTTAAGATCGAATTTTGCTTTCTTGAAGTATAATTGGAAAGTCTTGCTTGCTTCTCCTTGATTAATTTAAAAACGCTTGATTACCCGTAATTATTCTGCAAAAAAACTTCGCGAATTATTTTTCCGGCAGTAAAACAATCATCATTAATCATACGAATCATTCGCCTCATAAAAGAATGAGAGTTCTCATTTGCTGAAGTAACCATCTCTTATCTGAAGCTTTTAATCTTGTTATATTTTTAAACCAAAAGTACTCAAAATTGATTGATTACTGTACGATTACTCTTATAAATGAGTGGAATCCGATTTCCGTGCTGATTTTTATGAAAACTGTATTTTTTTTAAAGCGTTACAATTATTTTTGTGCTATAACGCTTAGACCTACGACAACTGAACAAAAAATCCCCAGAAGTAGAAACCATAACAATTAAAAAATATATTTATTGTCACCACTGACTTGAGAATTAATAGACCTGCCCTAGAACGACTGGAGGCAAAGCTCACGTGACTCCCATTTTGGCACCATTCACTGCCGTCCACGTTTTTTTCGCATGATTTTGACAGTAGTAAGGAAATAACAAAACATTTACAAAAAGGGTCATATTAAACGCTCTAACAAAATAGTTGGTTTTCGTAAAGAAGCTAAACCTTATCACTTAGTTGCTTCTTTACTTAAAATTGGCGGAACGCCTAGATCGCCCCCCGCCTAGGTTATTTTACTTACTTCCCCTTGCATGTTAGGACATCTCTATTTATTATTTGTTTTGCGCTTGATTAGTCCTATTCGTCCACCTAACTAATACAATTTGTATGGCAACGTTTTGTCACGTTAATGTCGTTGTCTACATTCAGTTACGCGTACCTTTTGTTTTTAATGTATTATTACCATGAATAAACTTATATTATTGATCGAGCTAGTATATTTTTAATCTACTGTTACGATCTCGGACCGTACGATGTTTAGAGGAATTCATTTTCAGTGTTCTGTACTTGAATTTTGACAGATGTGACATGTGACAAAAGTTAAAGTGAAGTTTGACGTTTGTACGAGACCGTAGGGCTTTCGACTTAAGCAAAATAACAGTGAGGGTGCAAACATTAACAAAATAAAACTATATACATATGAGTAAAATTTAAATCTTAACAAGAAGGTACCTATGTTTAAGTACAAGAATGTTCGGCAGTTACTAGCTACACTACGTAAACCTTTCAAAAAGCATCCTTGTTTTTGATATATTGTATTAAGTGAACCTTATAACTTGATTTTAGGATGTTTCATATTGTTAATAAACCTTCCCTTTTTTCATGTTTACCTCCCTTTTTCTTAACCATTTCAGACCTGAATTAAAATTGGCAGTAGTAGAGCATATTTGATTCACGATAATAATAATCGGTGAAGTTATTTGAAGTTTTTTTTGCGTGTTTTTTTTTAATAATTTATAAGTTATTGCTACTTTAATTTGAAACAAAATAAAGTCTCCCAGGGCAGTTTTCAAATAAAATGATAAATCATAGTGTGTACAAAAAAAAACATATTTATTAATTCTAAATTTTACAATAAAAATAAATAGAAGTATATAATAGTGCGCAAAGACAGTTGTGTCAGAAATTGGATAACGAAAACCGCCAATTTTTAATTGGTCTAGATAGGGAGGGAAAAAATATGAAACCTATTCATTTTCAAATGTATATACATTGCTCTTTGGGAAAAGATCTTAAATGGATTAAAAACAAGGAAAGGAAAAAGGAAAAACATTTCGTTATAAACAATTTACTAAAGTTACTTTTGTACTTACTGTATAAAATATATTTTATGTGTTTTTAACTATTTTCTGCATCCTCTTTTGGATGCATCCTGAGTTTCGTCACCAGCTCATAAAGCTGAGTGATACGTAACTCAATCTTATCAATATTACTCAATAACACTATATTTTTTTTAGTATTTTATTTTAAACGCATATTTTTCCTCATCAACCAGTACCTATCAAACACATATACATAATACTCTTTTTACTAAATTATTATACTTTTTTCTAGATATATTATATTACAATACTATGTCAATACCAGCTTTCTTCCCTTCTGTTTTGTTTTTGTATAATGGCACTTAATATGAACTAAACTTGTCAAACAGGATTTGTTACTAGTTGGGCACTCAAAGCTTTCTTATATGTTAAAATAAAATAATCATATGGTCTGAAAGGTCAACGTTTTAAATTTAAAACTTCATAGTGATTTTATCTATAGATAGGGAGGAAAAATGTGTAATCTATGCATTTTCGAATGGACATGTCTGAAAAGGTTACACGTTTGATTTTATTATTACACATTGGGTAGATAGAATTTTTTTAAAGATTAATAAGCTAATTTTATTAAGTAAAACAGTTACATCGAATGACGTTGTACATTATAATGATCAACAAGATAGATAAAGGGAAAAAAAATCATTGGATGTAATGTTTTTGATCCGCCTCGTTATTCTCCTCCGCCATTCGTTTGGAATTCATCGTTTTTTTTTTAACTGATTTTTGGCTATGTAATTTATTTTATCGCACTGACAAATAATATCCGGTCTTTCCAGTTTATAAAAAAATTTCAAAAAATCGTCATGGCTTTAAAAACGCGTAATTATTTTAAAATTCAGAACCTGACAGTATATATATATATTTTTTAATTATGTGTCAGTATCGTAGTTTTACCCTCAACTTTACCTTGAAAACCCATAAAGTCAAACTTACTGAATTTATCGTATTATAAAATTTTAATTTCTCTCTTTAACTGTTCTATAATATACCACATATATTATAGTTTTATTATAATATCTATTATAACATAATACTATTATAATATCTATGGTATATTTTTTCTTTTCTTTTTTTGTTTGTGTATAAATTCTTATAACTGCTCAATTAATGGAATATAATTGGTTTATCCTAAGTTCATTTAACAATGCAAACATCATTTTGTATAACTGTTTGATTTCTAAATATTATGATATATAATATAATATCATCCGTTATAATGAATTAATTCATAGAATAAAATAATAGTATCCAATAGGAATATGAGAAGTTTTCAAAAAACAAGAAATCCGCAAATTTATCCTTACACGCCTGACTTATTCCGTGTAGACAGTAATTCAGTAAACTTCATACCGTGAACAAAATGAAAGATAAATTAAAAATTTCGCTAGGATTTATTATGCACGTCACGAAGAAAGAAAACGAGTGGTTTAGTGCCCCAGATAAGCTGACAAGTAGAGACATCTGTAGGTCTGAGTGCAAAGCTCGGTAAAACGTTAATGATTGCAAGTCTAATTCAGCGGGAATTCTGAGCGCAAATGTGGAATTTTTAATTGCTGGCTGCGCTTTGTTCCGCACTTTAATATTCCAGCGAGTGCGCTTGCGCTCATTTTAAACCCGGTGTCCCTAAAGCCAAGCTATTGTTTATCAGGGGGTCACGCGGGGTTATTCCCGCCTTCGGGTTAGTTGTTAATTGACGGTGGTTAAAATTTGCGTCAACTTAACACCTGTAGGAAGTAGTGCATGAATAAATATTTGGTGAAATTAATATTTAACTGTAGACACCAACGGTTTTGATGTTTGTTTTAGTGCTGCAGGCGAGATGAACAAAGAGGGATAAGATCCCACTGAATTCGGTGTAATTGCTTGAAGAAGTATACTTGGTTTATTCAGTGGTAAAGTATGAATGGTGTTTTACATACGGCGTAATGAAAAAGATAAACACAAGGTCTATCTTATATTCAAGGAATGGTTTTAAGCGTTCTTAAAAATAATTATAGTTTGTAAAGTTGTTAATCTTTTTTATTAAAAAGGTTTTTTTTTCAATCAATTGCGTAACAAGTTAAGGTATTATTCAGTGATTAAATACTTCGGCCGGGTTATGTCAAGAGTTATATTAACAAAATGCTGTTCATAATACAATGAGTATAATATGAATATGATGTACTTATTTATTGTATTTGAACATTTACAGTGTATTATTATGATCGTATTTATAAAATTCGCACTTAGAAATGCCTAAATATTAATAATCCAGTTAAAAACATTCAGAGGATGCACAGTTTCTGGTGTAGTTTTCAGTTATCATTCGGTAGAGATGCTAAATAGTAAAATAAATAAGAGAAATAGAACAATAAGATACAGAAAAAGAAATAAATAAAGCACGGTTTAATATTTCTAATAACACCAAATGGTATAATAAACATAAAACATGATATAAGATACGAAAAAGAGAAAAAAAAGTATGTTACAGTATTTCTAATAACACCACTATTTACCATGACGTGACCTTTTTAAAATATGCCAAGCTATTTATAAAAATGTCTATATCGTCACTTTCTATATCATTGTCTAATCTACACATTAGAGAAATTGGATTAAAATAGGTAATATTGTCATTAAATAGCGTCTATTAAGAGGAACGGCTGCGCTGCCTTTTTCATGCATAACTTAATTTTGGATTTGAGGCCAAAATACCAATCCAAACTGAATGATACATTTGTTTTAATTAAAGTTTGGTTTTCGTATTTTTATTTACATAATTATATTTATATAGCAATTATGATCATTTAAAAAAAAAACACAATAAACCCCCAAATAATTGATGAGTTGACTCATTTTTTTTCATCGTATATACTTTAAAATTTAAAACAAAAATAAATAAATTACTTTTCATCCGTACTAGATATTTACTATACTTTTGATGAAAAAAAAGATCACTATGGTGGGTATCCAAATTTAAGTTTTGTATGAAACAAGCCGCGCATCCATTCATCTTAAGTATTTTGATGCAACTACAAGTTTGGCAATGAGTGGTTTCGATCTTGTTGTGAATAATTTTGGGGAAGTATATTAAGTCTTTCTTCCAAAGTAAGAAAATTAATATATCGAAGTCGCTTCTCGTTGATTGTAAGATTCGAAAAAGGCGTTTAATCCATATTTGAAGGCAGATCGTTTTAACAATTTTATATACGCATGGAGCGTGTTGCAAAACAGTAAAGGTTCCATCCTATCATCCAAAGTCCGTGGAGACTTATTTCTCATAAAATGCGCGATATAAATTGAGTATTGCTATTATTATACGAGTATATCTACCCCTACAAGGAAAACAGTATGGTGATGGCCCTTCAATCTTCAATTACCGAAATAAAAAAATAAAAAAGTAGATATACCAGCATAAATAATATTTCTATCCCTATTTTACTAATTCAAATACGAGTGTTTTTGTTACTTATTTTATATTTTTTCCTAATTTATTATTATTAATATACTTGTTTATGTACTATGCAAAACATGACTGTTCTGTAGTTTTGTTTTACTGTCGGAATTGATTTTATCCAGTTCAATGTTTAACTGTTTCGTTTATAAAATATTTTATGAAAATTTAAAAAAAAACGAAATAAATGATACATATAAATATAAATAAATGATATTACATCTTATTGATTTCGTTGATTAAAATGGGGTTTACTGTATCTCTTTTCAAAAACTAGTAACTTTACTTTAATATCCACAACATTTCAGACTGTTTGAACTATAATTACCGGACTTCAAACGTTTTCTCCATTTGTTCCTAAATCACTTGCACGTGATTCGTCCGTAAAACAATTCAGATGAGCCTAAACTTCTAATAATGCGCCATCTATATTCACTCCAAATCCGACAATTTCCAAAGTATAAACGCATTAAATGTGAGCTTTATCCAATCGCCGAACTTTCCATGTAAAATCTGAATATAATTATCATCTCGTTTCAGGACACGGTGCAGACTATAGGACCTTCTACGAGGCAGGGAAGTTCAACCCTTCGCAAGTCGTTAGGGGTTGACAACTGGCCGAGGTAAGCTCCCTTAAACTCTACATTTTGTTGGATTATAAGAAAACCTGATCACTTTGTAATACCATTCATCCTTAACGATGATGGTCTACAAACTTTTTTTTTGGACAAGAATATATACGTGGATTATTGGGTAATGGAACGCTTAACACTGTTATTTGAAATATAGTTACTTTATGTACTGCCATAAAGACATTAAAAGTATGTTTATAAATTAACAATATTTTTTTATCTTTTGATAATTTTCTACTATAAATCAAATCAAAATGTTAAAATATTAGCAGGTAAATCGAAATTTCACTCCCAGCTAAGGTTGGGTTGTTTCAAACCTTCAATCCGTACTATGATGAACATCAAATCGCCGATAGGTGCCATTTTGAATTTTTGGCAGTTGAATTGTCTCCATTAAACGCCGATTTTTGGAGTGCATCAACTTTCGAGGAAATTGTGATCAACTGTCAAGCATAACGTTACGGTGATGTGTTTTCTTGTCAGCTAGTGACAATTTCTTAAAATGTTGAAACGCACTAAGAATTTGCAAGCTGGGATCATTCAATTGCCAAAAATTCAAAATGGTAATAAACAACGAATTAAACATGTTCATCAAATGTTACGAAATTTTGAAACACGACTATTTTGGTTTGTTTGTATAATAATCATGCACCACTTAGAGGAGATTCAACGCAGATGTTCCATGGCTGAGAAATTCCGGATATATTGACGACAGATATCCTAAGTCTGTAGATAATAACCATAATAACGTCATTGCAATTGAACAATTTATGTATGAAGTGCTCTTTTTGACGAATAGATCTACAATTGAACGAGACTGTTTTTAGAGGCGTATGATCCATTTTTAATATTATTTTGACTTTCTCGTTTGCGTTGTCGGCATTATTCGGTAGTTGTATTTTTTCACAACTGAAAATTTATGCCAAATACTCGCATCCATAAGTTTGTGTGACTCAAGAGTTCCAACTGTAAATGCTCGATACTCATCCGATTTCGTTTGTAATTCGTAAGCCACGGCATTAATATAACTTTGCTTAAGAGGAACGGCTGCTTCGCACAAAACTGAATTTTGTATTGGAGGCCAAAATACCCATCCAAACCGAATGATCTATTTTTTATTAAAGGTTTAGTAAATATCTATTACGGATGAGAAGTATTTTATTTATTTTGTTTTACCTTATGCAATATCGGCCATTAAACGCATCGATTTTAGAGGCATCATTAACAATTATTTAGGGGCTAACGGTGATTTAAAAAAAAAGTTTTAACCCATCTGCTTTGAAAATATCATGAAACATAAAATTAATTTTATTTTTTAAATATTAAAATAAGCATTATGGTGGACTTAAATTAAATTAAAAACAACCAATTTAGGGTGGAACACAAATTTTCCATACAGAATTTAAAATATCGAACCGTAAAAACCTTTTTTTTATGTTTTATTTTTATTTTTTATATGTAATCATACGTACATAGCAAATAAGGCGTATTTTTTAAAAAGTACGATAAACCCGCAAATAATTTTCTAAGCTGCCTCTAAAATTATCAAAATATTTTTTTTTTCATGGTACATACTTAAAAA
The DNA here is from genome assembly GCA_022606495.2 of Halesus radiatus. Lineage (NCBI taxonomy): Eukaryota > Metazoa > Arthropoda > Insecta > Trichoptera > Limnephilidae > Halesus > Halesus radiatus. The sequence goes on from JAHDVE020003877.1 coordinate 73,674, forward strand.
ATTAAAACAAAAATAAATAAAATACTTCTCATCCGTACAAGATATTTAGTAAACCTCTAATTAAAAAAAAATACATCATTCCGTTTGGATGGGTATTTTGGCCTCCAATCCAAAATTCTGTTTTGTATGAAACAGGCACCGCCGCCGTTCTCCTTAAGAAAAGAGATCACATCGTCGCAAGTCGTAGTTTTCCCAAGCCGTGTGACGAGGGCATATTACGTCCTCTGCAAGCTTTTTATTTCCTCATTTTTGTAGCTGCCCACAATAATTACTTTTTTTTTGATGAAGGTTGTTGTTTTTTATGAGTCCTTTTCTTTATAGAGATCCATTTTTTGCCGTAGAATTTTCAGTTTTTCATGAAGAATTGCCATTAACGACATCTGCAAACGTTTTTCGGCGATTAATGTGTTTTTTCTGTTTGTGGTACAGCTACAATAATTGAAAAATACTACTGCATTGATTTTCGAATTATAATTTCTAAAAATATTGTCGGATTTAATAGAAAAGGAAATTGATTTCCAGTAAACGAAATTGGGTTTAGAAATACTGCTGAATCCATACATCTTTTCCATTTTCCCTTTCATACCCTTAACTTTTCGCTCTTCTGCTTTCATGATTGATGGTTTCGGTTGAAAATATTAAATTTAGCTTATAATAAAAATTTTAAGCATTTCTGAACCGGTGTGATGATAATTATATAGCATATCTATGAATATAATATAGTTAAACTTTAACTTTTGAGTTAAATGAATGTTTGGTTACTCTTCATATTAAAGGGATAACTCGATAATATTACTTCACATAGATCCGTTACGAGATGCCATGTAACAAAATGCTAGAGTAAAACAGTTATTCATAATGTTATTCTGAATGCTCCCTCAAAGCCCATTTTCAAGGCTAACGTGAAGAATTTCTTTTCTTCTTTCCACCAGAATAATGATGGTTAAATCCCACCCTCTTTGATTCCTTCCCTTCCCTTCCCTCCCTTATCCCTTTCCTACCTAAAAATTATTTTAAAATGTGTATTATTACAGAAATTTGATTAACTCCTTTTCCCACGTTACTTGCGACAAGTCATACTATACGCAGAATGCTGCGATAATAATTATCATACCATGTTTATTTTTCCACTAAAGGTTGGTAGGTAAAATTCGCCACTAGGTAATAAATCCACCCTTATAAAATGTGTAGTTTTAATTTTTTATAAAGAGAAGTAAATGAAATAAAAATATATAATATATATTCCATTCAATAAACCTTTTAAGAGTTAGAGGATAAAATTCTTACAATAGATACCAAGAAAAAAAATACCATGGTTTAAATATTAAAATTACCTATAATTACGCAATTTTAAAATCGCGATCGCGCAATGGATATTTCCACTAGCGAAAATTGAACTGTGGGACTTCCACTAACCTTGCCACTGTTCCTAAACATTGAGCTATTGAGGCCGCCTATGAAGAGTCAGCCTTCGTGTTAGTGTTGAATTCTTATATTTTGATAATACAAATTGTTGCAATAATTAAACTGGACCTTTCACAATAAATTCGTTTACAGCATACTCAGCTGTTTACCGGAATATCAAACTTATTTCAATATTTCCGTTGGTGAGAATTTCTTTCTCGTTGAAAACACCTTTCAACTTCCGTCTCCTGGTATTCGAGAGAAACCAGTTAAGTCTTGAATTTCCAAGTTAAGACGCGGAGGCGTAAAAAGTCAAACTGAGATCTGTTGACCCACATCCTGCGAGAAGATAACTTTAATCAAATTGCAGACGATCTCCCGGGAGTTGCTTCATATTTCTCGAGATTTTCGTAATATTAAACGAGTAACGAAATATCACGGTTAAAAATGTATTCACTTTCCCAGGAGGAAAAATAGACTTGGATCTTTTAAATGGATGTAGATGAAGGTGTTCGGTACAATAAACATTAATTATAATGTAAACTCATACATTTGTTTTGAACCACTTCAATTTAATATAATAATCCACCGGTTTCGGAAGTACCTTTCCTTCGTCAGGACTATATTAAGACTAAAATAAGATATAAAATAATGACAGACCTACAATAATAATTAGGTGTTGGTGTGGGAACCGACCAAAGTGGGAAACTGTAATTAGGGAGTGTTCTGGAGGAACAAAGCGATTCACTGGAAAAATATACGGTAGATTTACCTGGTTTTTCAATATACTAGTATCAATATTTAGGGATTTTAACATTCTTATTTAAAAAAAATTCTTCACTATAATAATAAAAGCAAAAAATTTGATAATTTAGAAGTGCTGGAAATCAGAAAATCCTTAAATATTAATTCGAGTATATTCAACCAGCAAGTAAATTGATCGTATAGTGTCTTTAAGATATTTTTCCATCGAATCGCTTTGTTCGTCCAGAAAATCCCCTAATTACCCATTCCACTTTGGTTGGCTCCCACTCGAACACGTACGTATTAATATAATATAAGAGATTATGCGTGACATTTTTCTTGTTATTCAATACACTTGAATTAATATTTACGTATTTTCTAATTCTCAGTGTTTCTAAATTATCTATTTTTTTCTCTATTTTATTACGGCGAAGAATTTGAAGCCCTGAATCTTTATTAAAACATTATTTATTATTATTATTCAATGATTAAATAATACAATGAGGTTTTTATTTCTCAACAAAAATAATTAATAATTAAAAATTGAATTCTTTAGACTTTTATAAAAAGTCAATAGATGTCTCATATAAATAAAAAGTCGAATTTTAATCCTAGACACTATTTAAGTTTCCAATTGAGTTCGGGTAGAACTTTGTAAACATCATAAAAATAGCTGCCAATAATATGAGATTAAAAATGGAAAATAATATATTCACAAATCTTGAATTTGAGATATTATATCGATGAAGATGACACAAATTCAACTGGTCTTATTAGCTAGGTCGGTTGAGCGTTGCCCCGGAGGACCTGGGTTCGAGTCCCAGATGCGACTGAAATCTTTTTAGTTTCTGTCCTTTTATCCGGTTTCATCTTTCATTTGGGTTATATTAATATTATTTTCTTCAATGATTAAAAAAACAATATTTATTAATTTGTCATTTATTGTTCTTTATTTAGTTTGAAACCGTTAAAATTCGATGTAAGATTTTTTTTTCAAGATTTCATGATACTTATTATACATTTTCATTTTTATATAGAACGTGTTATTTATTACCTGGTGGCATTTTTTTGTTTACTCTATTTGCCACACATCATATTTTTTAAAATAGAAGCGTTAATTTAATGCTGTCCACAGAAAAGGATATTGCACACACTGGTGTAATGCCCAATATATAGAACTGAAATAAATACCCTATGTATCTTTTTAATACAGCGTTATGTATTCATTATAATATTCAATTTTGCTTTACTGGGTCTTTTACACATAAAACCAAAAACCATAGTTGATAAATGATCGGTTTATATCGCAAATTTGGCAGTCGCCAAGAAAACAAAAGTAAATTGTTGATACTTACTATATTTCGTTACAAAAATAGCATTGTAAATTTGTTACATCATTGTAATTTTATTCATTACTAAGTAAGCCAAACCAAATCGCGTCGTAAATTGTATTCTCATAGAAAATTTTGTGACAATTAAATTAATGGTAATTTGATAAATGGAGTTTAACATGCCTAAAATATTCAACATGTTACCAAGCGATGTAAAAAATGTGAATTACCAACCAGAGTCAGATATATTATGCAGAAAAAATTACTCCTAAATGGAAATACCTCATATTAGACGCTTGTATCTATTTGAAGCTTGTATTCTCTGTAGCTCGTATAATAGAATAATTTATCGATTTCTTCAGATGTGTCAAAATTAATCTTCTTCTTCTATTTGTATAAGGAAATATATACCGGGCGAGCGGTATCCGTTTTTTTTTGTATACAGTGTTATTCCGAGGTTAAAGACATTTTGCACACTTGACCTTCGAAACAAAAGGAAGGTTACTGTCTACATGAGATTTAGGAAAACCAACCTCCACCCCCCTTTCCCACCCTTATAGCAGAATTTTGATACATAAATTAAATTTTGCACGTTTAGGGTTTAAAACAAGAATAAAATTATTGGATAGGGGTAGTGGAAACACAACCATTCATAACCCCGGGCAACGCCGGGTACTTCAGTTAGTGATATATCGATACCTTAGTTCAATAGGGAACTAACTCAAAATACCTCATTTTGAGAAACCTGGATTTGAAATCTATTGAACTAAGAATGTACTAATTTCATTAAAATTCCATAAAGAATTATTTACCATTTAACTACATAATTTGGACGAATTAGACTTATTTTTTATTGAAATATGAGAAAGAACAGTTTCTTTACCATATGGTATCATTAACTCAAAACCCATAAATTTTGAGTTATTTCCCTGTTTAACTAAGTTATATATGTAATGAAAATAATAATCAGAAATCACTAAATCATTTTTAAAAATCGCGGTAATAAACCACCTAATTGCAGATTAACCTGTTAATGTTTTGAACAACGAAAAAATATTGTTCGTACTGTGCAGAATAAGAAACATAATGATATTAAAAAAGTCTATTATTGTCAGAACTCTTACTAGTTCTAACTCTATCAAGTGGTCCTTATTAGGAAATGGGTTAAAAAAGGTAATCCCTTGACAAACAAACTAAATTAAAATAATACCAAAATAATTTATATTTTACACAGAACTTTCAAGATGTTTCTGTAAAGCAAAACTTCAATATAAATAAATTTACATTCGTAAAACTCATTGATTTTCTCTTGGAAACTAAATGAATTTAGAGTGACTCGTTTCTTTAAACTTCTTTATATAATTCACGTTAAATCTTGAAAATTAAATCAGTACTCGCCTCACGAATCCAATCAAAAGAAATTGGACTAGATAAAGTTGACAACTTAAGATCCGTGACAGTATCTTCAATTGATTGATGTTAGCTGTACGAAATCTATATTCGTAAATAAATTCTTCAAAGGATTCTCTTTTATAGCGCAGAGTAATTAACGTACGCTAACCTCTCTGCTTAATTAAACACAATTCTAATTTCTTCAAATGATTGTTAACTTTGTGGCGTCATTATTAATTAATTAATTAAAAGATGTACTTCGTTTAAGCCACTTTATAAAAATATCTCGACATGTTTCGACAGCAATGCTGTCATCGTCTGAATGAGTTCATATATTCCTGGTGATGACAACATTGCTGTCGAAACATGTAGAGATATTTATGTATTTTTATAAAGTGGTGTAAATAAAGCACTTTTTTTAAAAAATTTATTAATAAAGACATTTCGTTTCAAACTTATTGGTGTACTTAATGAAAACAATTCTCAAAATTATACGATTCTCTCAACGAGTAGGCATGGTCAATCTGGGAAAGGCTATATCTAAATCCATGGTAAATTCAAATAGACATCTATCTATGTATTGCATGGTTATATTTAAGAAACATTAAAATCCCAAAAAGATGCAAGAATGAAATGTAACACTTGGAATGGCACTCGATTGTGTAGGTATCATATATATATATATATATATGTTTTCTTGATAATCTTTCAACTTTATATACCTGAATGTAAAAAAATAACGTAGTATCTGAAAGGGGGTGTGGGAGGAGGGGGGGGGGGGTCACCAGGGTCCCCCATAAAATCGCGAAACAATCGTGACTCTTTAACATTCCTTTTTCCCTTTTCAGTAACGCTCGGATATTAGTTACTACCGTTTTAACTGGACATCGCCCATCTTCGGCCACTGGTCGGTAAAATAGACAATACGAAAGCCAGCATGACTCAAATATATTATTGTATCCATTTCCAGTAAAATGCACCTTTTACGACTACAATCGCGGTTTGTTTACGGTGATGATTTTTTTTTAAGTATTTGGTTTACCCGTTTGGGGTAAGTGTATTACCTCCCTTCGGAACCGGAGTGTTAAGTACTTCTGTCTTATAGTTAAAGTTCAACGTGTAATTACTTAAATTGACTACAAGCAATGTATATTAATGAGTTGATTCCGTATTTAGCAGGGTAAATCGATATCTGTATTATGTTAAATGATCGTGTTTTGTGATGATATTTGTGAAAATTAAATGCTGGAATAGTATTTATTAAGATAAAAGTATAAATTAATTAGGTATCACACACACAAGCAGTCAGAAAAGATGATGACCTATTCCATTTTTTTTTTAAATTCAAACATATTATTTTTTCCAACTGTAAAATGACCCCCCAAAATATTTCATTTTCTTCATAAGGTCTGCACATCCCCTTGCTTCTGACGTTTACTTGCGGTCAATTTTTCTAGTAACACTCCATTCTTCGTCCATTCAGTGTACGTGTCAAAAATATCTAAGCGTTCCTTTCTTACATATTATTCATAACGCTCACATCGGTATCGCACACTTTGGATTTTCTCATTTGGTCATATGTGGCTCTACTATTCAAACATCTAGACGGTGGAGCCCGTACTCATGCTCATGGAGAACGACATTATTAGGAGTAAGGCGATAGACTACTTTTTACAGCTTGACACATTTAACTTTGCAAGCAGCTAAAGGTGGGAACTATCGACTGAATAAACTTTTAAATCAGTGTTTCCTGAAATTATAATAATTTTTTTTTGTTCATGTTTAATTATTTTTTAAATTAAAGCTCACCACGTGTTTTGTCCCGTTTCATCAATTACAATAAGTATAATATAGTCGAGCCAATGCAAAAGGCACAAATCTGCAAAAACATCATTTCGAGCTACTGATATTTGAGGTTTTTGAACTGGTATCAAAAATCGATTATTGTTAATATCTATCAAATATATGTATATTGACGCACACGAATCTGGTTTACTAACAATATAAATCGATTTTTTATGCCAGTGAAGAGACTTCAAACCTTAATATCTCTAGGTAATATTATTGCAGATTTGCGAAATTTTCATTGACCCGACGACATATTTTGTTTTCAAAATAAAACATTGATGTGATTTTAATATTTTTTAATCACTGAAGAAAATAATATTAACATGACCTGAATGAAACATGAAACCGGAAAAAAACAACAGAAAATAAAAAGATTTCAGTCGCAACTGGGACTCGAACCCAAGACCTCTGCCTATCCGGGGCAACCGCTTTACCAACTTATCTTATGAGACCAGTTCAATTTATGTCATCTTCATCGATATCATATCTCAAATTCAAGATTTGTCAATATCATTCTCCATTTTAAATCCCATATTATCGGCAGCTATCTTTATGATGATTACAAAGTTCTTAACGAACTTAATTGCAAACTAGACAGTGTCTCGGATGAGTATATATTGTAATGATTAAAAATTGCAATGAGGTTTTTAAATCTGAATAAAAATAATTAATAATTAAAAAATTAATATTTTTATTTAAACTTTGTGTGGTAAGTACAATTAAATACATAAAATGTATCTTAATAGGTAAAACTAAGATTTTTTAAAATAGAGTAGAACGTATCTAAAAAATATTTATGATTGAGACAATATGTTAGCATCAGCAATGTTATGGAGGGAGGTAACGAAGAAAATGCAAACGAGGGGTAGCGTAAAGATAAAATAAACGGGTGATAAATTAAAGACTAAAAGCATTACACACGTTTTATATTATTTTCTGAGATTATAATATTGTTTACTAATTATATTAATAATTAATTTTCACAACATCATCATAAAATATGATCACATAACATTATATAGATATCATCAATTTATTCTGCTAAATACGGAATCAACTCATTAATATACATTGCTTGTAGTCAATTTACGTAATTACACGATCAACTTTAACAATCAGACAGAAGTACTCAATAGCGTTCAATCCTTCATTAATTGAGTTTCCTGCATTTATCCTTCTTTCAACATCCCTATCAGCCTTGTCATCTCTCGTAAATATACTTCCCAAATACACAAACCCATCTAACATGCTCCAAGTATTAATCATTCACAACTGTATTGCGCACTGCTTTTATACTCTCTCTTTCAAACACCAACATTCATACATACTTCATTCATTCTAGATAAGTTAGCAAATGTTATTAAAAATATTTTTTAATAATATTTTATAATTCTACTTACATACTCGTATGAGAAAATATTTTACGGCTTCGGACATTTCAAAGAAAGAAACCAAATAAGTAGCATTGAAAACATATTTCCACAATTTTCATTATCTCGTGCCCTCTGGAAGTATTACCCGACATAACGGCGCGGTCAGGCGGGTCACAAACACGTAGAATGTATTATACTTGTGTGTGTGATAACATAGTTGATGCGAGTATTCTGGAGAGGCAGATGCTGCCAGTTTATTAGAGGGGGAATGTGGAAATTTTGACGAGTTTGAAGGCGTCATTGTTATACTTACCATGAAACTAGTTTAATGACAAGTTGTTTCTTTTAGGATTAGTTATTTAGTGTAAAGCGCACTTGGGTTGATCGGTTATAAAATCGTCGTTTTTATTATTATTGGGTACTTTGTACTTCAATTTAGAAACTACGAGTCTTTTCTTGGCTTTGTCCGAAAATTTAAATGAATAATTGCATAAAACAATATTGCTTATAATTTAAAATATATTCTAATCTCCGATGTCCATGTAAGAAAATTCGTTACAAACTGAGAAAAGTTGTATTGACATATAAACTCTATTAAAAAAAATTGATACAACGTTCACCCTATTCGAGAGTCGTCTTTAGTTTAGAGGCAAACCTTTTTTTCTGTTATTTTAGTTGAGATATGGTATTGAAGGAAATAAAAATCATCATATTTTTTAAATGGTTAAGTTTTATGGTTGAACTTTATTAATAAACTTAAACCACGTGTCAAACAATATTTTCAGTACTTTGAACAGCCGAAACCATAATATTATTAATCGCACAAGAATAAATATTTCGGGTAGGCTGTATCGGGGACGCAGTTGCAGTAAGGTATATGAAATATCTTATGCGTGCTGCAGTGGGAGTATGCATATATTTAAATCAATTAACGAGATGGCCTAGGCTTACCTATTGGAACCTTTGCATCCCAGAAAATTCCAATTCACGCCAGTCAACTCTTAGATCAGCGACGGCATCGGCCATCGGGAGGCTGAAAGAACTAAAGCGCACACCAGATACTAAGTTTGGTGAGCGAGCTTTCAGCGTGTCAGGCCCTAAAGCCTGGAATAAACTGCCATACGATCTAAGATTGATTAAAGACTCGACAGAATTCAGATCAAAACTCATCTCTTCGGACAGTCATATCCATGGATGGTCCAGTTACCTAATAAACAAATAATTTAAATATTTGTAAATGTAAATAGTTATTAAAAAAATCACAAATAAAATCATCTTTCAAATAAACACCTACTCTTATTTTGCCAATAACCTTGTAATATGTGTAATATCAATGACAAATAGTATTTAAACAGTAACTTCAATGTCATGCAATGTGCAGTGTTTTCTAATATATGTGTCCTGTGCGTGCAAAGTCATACCATCTCATCCCAAAACATTGTAATTTAATTAAGTTTTAATCTGGTGTGCCCTACCAGGTAAGTATGTTTTCTGTATATGTACGCAATAAGATAAACCCTAGCAAGTAGTATTTGTACAGCGCCCTTGAGGTGATTTTTGACAAAAACGGCGCTGTATAAATCTTCCAAGTATTATTATTATAACTCATGTCACTTCACGCCATTTCTAGGAGCAAATTTCTGCAACAAATTACACATTTGTAAGCCTTGTAACTCCTGATGAGCACCGATTTAAATTTGATGGATTATTAACCACTATAGCAGAGTGAGCTCTTCCAAATGCGATTACTCGCGCTCAGAATAAGAAAACGTATTGCCGAGCTACGCCTATGTAAATGCCGCGCACGAGGATAAATTTAGTTTCGATTGCTTCATACGTGGCGCGACAAAGGCACCATCTGCGTAAGCGACACATACTTGATCGATTCATGTATTATTTTCTCTACACAACGATATCAAAGTAAGGCGCACGGGTATTACCGTTGCAATAGTAACTTAAAAATTACTTTAATATTTTCTAAAGTAAATTTGACGTATCTTAATTCTGGAAGTATTTTAATTTTTATTTATTATTACAGCTGTGTTGGCGTTCAAAGCCATTTTCAAACTCTGGTTAGGCAACCTTGCGACGACCTTTTTTATAAAATTTTATTTACTAACACCCAATTTTAATTTGAATGGTGTTTAAAATGATTTATAACCGGTAAAATCGGTATACTTTGAAAATAATTGTGATAATTAAAGATTCTTTATTCTATTAGGTACTTACCGTTGTAAACTGTTGTCCCCGCGTAATTTTTTTTCCTATAATGATTTAAATGCCATTTAAGTCAATGAATTTAATGTGTTTGGTACTTATACTTTGTGATATGCACTGGTTTGAGTTCAATGGATTACAACAACCATGGCAAAGCAAGTTCTCTCAAACGGAACCATGCCCGCTCAGATTGACAAACGTTATGCCGAGCTACACCTCTTGAAAATCGCGCGCAAGGCTAAATTTAGCACCGATTGCATCATTCGTGGCGCTACAACGCCGCCATCTGCACACGCGAAACATGCGTAATCGAGAAATCGACTCTTTTTCTCTACACAACGATACCAAAGTAAAACAAGTGGATAGTGCGATTGCTAAGATTAAAGCGATCTTAACCTGTTAACCGAGCGTGTCGTATTTATACGACATGTGTAAAGAGTATCGAGTACGAGTAGTACGTATAAAAACGTCTTCGAAATATATACTATACCCTTGAACGGGCAGTTCTTAGTTAAAAGTTTTACGAATGTGTGAGTCATCGGTACATGCATCGATATGAATTTAAGACACACAGCAAATCAATTACGCTTCGCGGTTGTGTGTCGCGCATGTGTGCTTGGTAAGCGGTGACGGGTATTTATACTTCATATTTTCGTATCATATTTAGTTTATTTTTATACCTTTCATTACCATTTGCAACATTTCTAATTGTATGTGAAATACACATTTTTAAAAATATATTTCGAAAATATTTTTTCAATTCAATGTTTCCATTTTATTTTTGTACTTTAATTATTTTTTTATGATTGTTTATTTTTCTGTACATTTTTATATATAAATAAATGGAGAAATATATGCTTCATAGCCTTTTAATTAATTTTAAGCATTAATAAAAAATAAAAATAATAATCATGAATTACGCCACGCGGGCGTGACGCAAAAATACGTCATTGTGAAAAAGTGGGCGCCCGCTGTATGTTACGTAATTAAAAGGGACAGTCCCCGGTTAACAGGTTAAGATAGCATCTTGTCGTTACATTTGATTTTAGCAAACAACCCCCTGCTAACCGAAATGAAAGATGTTTTACGGCAAAAAATATTGTATACACTTATCAGCATGCAAAGTGCCTTTATAATACTGTTGCAACAGAAATTGGTATTTTCAAAATCAATAAATAACAAATAAATTTAGCTTATGGTAAGTAAAGCCTTAACTTAGCATGTTTCCAGTAATATCCGTTATAACCCCGCACAATTATTCATCTCTGTATCGTCTTTCACATTTCTCTCCAAACATAATTGAAGTAATAAAAATTAATATCTTTATTTACATCAAGTTATGAAAATTCTAGACTTTTTTTTTATTTTCGAAACAAGCCAATATTTTTATAGCAAATATTACGAAACTGTATTTTATCTGCACTTAAGACAGAAAATGTATTCTACGAGTATCATTAATACATAATTTCCCCTGTACAAAACTAGTTTTATGACTGAACCTGAAATAAAATTTGCATGCAAAGTTGTCATTTTTTAAACTTCACCCACTCGCCTGAAACCTCTCTCGGTAAAATTATTATATTTTGTTATAACTGTCATAACCGAGAAAATTTTTAGTGTTTTTTTAATACCTGTGATATACGTGGGTTTGTAAAGGAATGTAGTGTGAAAAATTTACAACTGTAATATTGCATTAATAATAATAATGTGACATTTTGATCTACTCGCCGAAGGGTACAAGTAATACGCGTTTGATCTTCCTAAAATGAGCACTCAGAAAATGACCAGAAATACTTTTTTCTGACCCTCTGTGAAAAAGGGATCGAAAAAAATTGTAGGAACTCAGAAAATCAAAATGTATGTCACCAATTCTTTACTCAATTTTATATAGTGATTTTATGGCAGCAACACTTATTTATGTTATTTATATATTTTCTAATGATAACGTGAATATACTGGTACATATTGGTAAATAACCTGTAAATTCTGGGTGGAAATAATTGTAAGTTATTAAAAAAAACAGCAGCTTGTTGTTAGTAAAACACTGTAGTCGTCAGTGACGTGCATTGCTCCTTAACTAAGGGTAGGCTGTCGCTTTTCAGGTGTTGATTGCTATTATTCATCATGCCTAATGTATGAAGGTAAGGGTGCTCAAGGCAGAGTACAACTAAAAAATATGCATTTTGGAGAGCACAAACAAATTCTTACAGTAGAACGATTATGACATAAGAAATTTATGGGGAAAATTATCTCTTTTCAAAAAATTGGAAATAAAAAGGTGGAGCAGCTTTTCAGCCTTTATGGCCCGTACGCTACTGCTCGTCATGTATTTTGATTCTAAATTGTCAATAAATATTACTTTTAATGAATGCCTTAGACAGTGTATATATTAAAAATGATGCAGTCAAGCTAAATATTCTTTGATTTTAACGGTCTTCTGCAATAAGAAATGAACCATTTGAATTATAAGACTACCAAGAAGCAGAGATGTAAAGCTACAGATGACAAGTAGTGGTTATGATAACTGATTATGATGTTGATGATATATGGTTCAGATAATTGGATCAAATATTGCGTGTGATGTTATTTATATAACATATTGGTCAACAGCGACATATTGAGTCACCGTTCCTGTGGTATAGTCTTCTCAACAAAATTATTTCCTGCAGATTTCCAATAATTCGGTCCCCGTTTACCAAATGACAGACCCCCGTCCGGTCAAAGGAAGTCACACCACCCCCGGCGTTATGGATGCACAGGTTGAATGGGCGGAGATTAAGGGGAATGGGGTGGCCACAAATCAAACAACCCCCTCCCTCTGTGCCCACCGCCACCTCACAGTAAACAGGTAAACTAACCAAAAGTATCCGGTAAAGCTCACACTGACAAGCCGCGCAAAGACAACTGCAGAAGTAACATAATTTCTTTGTTAATGCTGCGTGGATGTACGTAGTTATAAAACAAGTATTATTAAATACTATTTTTTAGGAGCGGGTAGAAAACATCGACTACATATTTCTACACTCTGGGGCTTTTCACAACCGGAATTTTGGTGCTGCCAATTTTTAATCCCGTGTTCCCGGTGCCATCACAGGGAAATGATTATCATAAAAATTAAAAACTGAAATAGGTGATTTATATTTTTCAAGTATCCTCTCTCTCTTGTCCTCGTGTCAAAGTCATTCAGCTGCAGATGAGATTTTATTATTATTTTTAATAACTTATTGAAGTTTATAAACCTCATTTTAATATTTAATCATTGAAGAAGATAATATTAACATATCCTAAATGAAACACCAAACCGAAGAAAATTAAAAAGGTATCAGTCGCATATGGGAATTAAAAAACACTGAAACATAAAAATTGTTGCTGAATTTTTCGACATTTTTAAAACGAATCTTATGATAAGGTGACGGAACAGAATTATTCTCTAATTGGCTGCAAACTAATGAAACAAAAAAGAATTAAAATGTATAAACTATCTTTATATTTATGTACGCTTTGAAATATTGATATCTACCATGGTATAATCCCTAATAAATATCGAATGACGTGATGTGTATTGTTCAAAAACGTAACAAAATTTTCGTTGACGTAAATAAATAAATATGTTTAAAATAAATAAAATAATATGGACACGAGCCCGTGCAGTAGCCTTGGCTGCCCGAGAATTTTATTTGCACAAGCATTAATTTCTTGACAAGGTTCGTAATTACAATGGTCGCACTAGTACCTTAAATAATCTTGTGCGCAGAATTTTCTCTATCAGAATTGTTTTTACGGATTGGGCAAAGGCGTGCAGTCCAAATAGGCACATAAGCACAGCCTTACTCTCATACAAATATAAATAATATTTAAATTTATTAAATGATCGTAAGAAATCATTCTACACTTTCCAAAACATGCTTGTAGTATTAACTAAGAAACACGGCGCCGCAAAATGACGTACACATCATATTCAAATGCTGTTAATTGTTTTTGTGTTTAATTCGTAGAACTCCATTTATTTATTTATTAATTTAATGTAAATCACGATTGTAAACGAATGAATGATCCTAATTAATAAAGCAAGGAAAACTATTTATTCACCGCTTCTCAATATGTTCACATTATCAAAACAATATGACACATTTAAATAAATCAATTAAGAAAACATTATCATTTAAATACGGGGAAACACATTACAAATGTAAAAACCTCAAAGAATAGAGAATTTTAATTATTTTCTAACTAAATCGGTTTTACCGATAATAAAACATTATTTTTAAAAACCCGTCCAAATTAGACTGGGTGGGAGTGAATAAAATCAAATAAATAAGTAGTCACAATGTGAATTAACCGCAGTTTGAAAATAGCCTTGAATGCCGAAACAGCTGTTACAATAATAAAAACTGAAAATACTGGAAGACCTTAATAATAGCATTATTAAATTTGTACTATAGTATGAAGCTATCACTTTATGGTTATCCATTATAATTATATGAAACAATCAAAGTTTGTTTTAACCGCGATTATTTGTCACGCCTTCCGGTTTCGGGACAACCGTTCCATCGTCAGGGCAAAGTACATACATTATTAAATTTGGTTACATTAAATTTAAAAAAAAATCAAATTCTGTCTTCATTCGGCACAAAAATGTATATGTTTGCGCGATGCTCATTCAAGGTGTGTTTCGTTTGTGTTAGTGTCTGAAAGATTGTGGCTTTCGGTACAAATATGTACCCATTTGTAGCAATCAGTGCCATCTGTCTATAACTCTATTAATCAGTATAACTTTATTAACGAAATAATTATCATGGGAATTTTTTTATGCGTAACCAGTAATTGACTTGTAACATATTAAATGAATTTCGATATTTGATATGGCTTAGATAATTCTAACCAGCTACGGGCACAGCCATTCTTAGCGATAAATTGCCACGTCTGTAGTAAGTTTTTAAATGTCATTTAATTCCCTGTTTTTCCTACAGCTTACCTTGATTCTGTGCACCCCGCTGGAATGGGATGATATATGAGAGAAAAATACACACAAAATTTGAAGCAACCTAGATATACAGATCTATTCATGTAACATAGCAAATTTCATGTAATCTAGGAACCATTCCTTAAATATACTCTTTCAGGAAAACAGTGGAATTTAATTATTAATTTTCATTACCAAGAAATATATGATGACCTTTGGAGGTAAGTCTAAATTCTCAAAAGAGTAATCCTGTATTTAAAACAATAACCTAATAGAAAAATTATATACTAATTAGAAAAATAAAAAGGTCATCACAAACACTTCGTATCGTAAGATGGCTAATTAAAAAATATGTACATAACATTTTTATTCTGGATGTAACATTTGAAAGACTTTATTTTTCAAAGCAAAATATAAAATTATATAATATAATATCTAAAGGTGTATCAAATCCACTATTTTTCGTTAAATAACATTTCAGCTAAATTACGATCCAAACAAGTGAAATCTTTACAAAAAGCTGATTAATCAAAAAGCCAGAGAAAATTATTTCATCTGGGTTGCTTTCTAATTTCTGTTTTAATTTAAAATCATGAAGATACAAGCACAAAGAACGTATAATTCCTAAAATTTATTCAATATTTTCGGTAAAAAGCTCCTTTTACACCGGCCATAAAAGCTAATTGGCTGAGTACACCAAGTTACTGCGGCGTAATAGGAATTTCATATTTTTACGTATTACAATTACGTATAACACAACAGCTCACATTGTTGGTGGCAGTTTTTAAAATATGGGCGGCTTTTGACTTTGCCAGGATTTTCTTTGTAATAAGCTTCCACTTTAGGCAAGGGAAATAAGAAGCATCTAAATTATAAATGTTCTTAAGGCCATCCACCGGCTAAAATTTTAACGAAATCACGCGCTCGTTATGCAGGTGGCGACAAGGTTCAAAATCCCGCTGTACATCGGCCGCATCCTTCGATTTCGCAAAAAAAACATCACCAAAATGCGTGTTTTATTCTATTCTGTAAAGCTCAGACATAATTATTAAAATGTTTTACAGTCATATTTTAAAAAACTTAATTTATCACAATGAACAATGCGAAAATATGGGAAAAAGAGTTCATAAGTAGGAGATTTTGCGCTTTAAACATTTTTTTAATGTCTCATACTTTATTTTTTTCTAAGCTTATAAAAAGACATACCAAAAAAATTGACGGTTAAATGAAAGGCCAAGGTGTGATCTACTTGCAGTATTTAATTAAATCATCTATGATATTTCTAGGCCAACAAATTCTCAAACCGAAAACACACGATTTTGCATTACTTCCCATTGCATCGCCTTAAGCATAAATCTTAAAAAAACAGCAATCAAATAAATCGATTGATTCGGCATATTTTACGTAGCGCTTGTAGTGGACATTTGCCGAATTTTATAATATTTAAGGGAAGATAAATTTATTTCGAAAAGAGAAAAAAAACTGTTTTAACGATTGACAATTATTATTAATAAATAATTACATATTTTTCAGTACTAGTCGCATTCTTGTAACTGGTATGCAGCGACTATGGGATTTGTTAACACCAAATTTATATATTGTAGTATTTAGAAAGAGTCAATTGATTTCTTTTTCTGTTAGTATCGTGTTTTAAGTTGTTATTAAAACAAGTTTATTTCTGAAGATGTTACCTTTTTTATATATAAAAAATATCAAATTCTTGCATAAATTGCGATGTTCGTATTTAACAACTTTTATATCCTACGGTATTATATTCATTAGCCATAGACGCTTTAAGAGGAACGGCTGCGCGGCCTGTTTCATACAAAACTTAATTTTGGATTTGAGGCCAAAATACTCACCTAAAGCTAATTATATAAGAAGTATAGTAAATATCTAGTACGGATTAGAACTAATTTATTTATTTTTGTTTTACATTATGAAATAAAGGCTATTAAAGGAATTATTTTTCGCGTTTTTAGAGGCACCTTTAACAATTATTTGGGGGCTAACGGTGATGCAAAAAAAGTTTTATCCCATCTACTATTATATTATGTAATAATTTTTTTTTAAATATTAAAATAAGCATTATGTTGGAATTTAAATTAAATTAAAAACACAAATTTACCGTACATAATTTAAAATAACTGCCCAAAAATAGGTTTTTATTTTTTAAATGTTTTCGTTTTATATTTTTATTTACGTAATCATATTTACATAGCAAATAAGATAATTTAAAAAAAAAAATACAGTCAACCCGCAAATAATTTTTTAGATTGTCTGTAAAATTATGAATTATTTTTTTTTCTTGGGCAAAATCAATTCCTTTAATAGCCTATACTTCATAATTTAAAACAAAAATAAGTAAAATACTTCTCGTACGTACTAGATATTTAATAAACCTTTAATTAAAAAAAATATATCATCCAGTATAGATGGGTATTTTGGCCTCAAATCCAAAATTATTTAATTTATAAATGAAACAGGGAGCGCAGACGTTCCTTAATGTTATGTCACTGATCTCTGTTGATGTGATGAAATTCATTTCTTATGATAAGGTGAAATTTTTTCTCCGTTTTTTTAAACTCTAATTGAACTGCCAATGAGATATTCCATGAACCGTCAGATAATTTAACTTGGCTTATGTGTACAAAACGCCTATTATATTAATTTTGTATTCATGAACTGTGCAGTTAGTACCTGTACTAACACCTATTGAACAGTACTATGATTTGACAAAAGTTACAATAATTTTTAAACATTTACATTTGATACTAATAAAGGTTTCAGGGTAATGAATTAAAACGCGTTAAAAACTACCTCGCATCGTTAAATTGTATGTTTCATTACTTTTATTACAATTTTTATCACACGACGACCTAAATTAAGGTTGTCCTGATTACTTTGCTAAAATTTCCGTTTTTTATTCTTAAATCCTATTAGCCAAGAGTCGGCATAGCATTTAAATATAAATGTTATGTAATTACATGCAAGGTCATTAAGTTTAAAGACTTTTTGTATAAAACATATCTCGGATAGTAAACCAACCGCGAAATTGGTACCGGGACTAAAGGAGAATTATACTCGTATTACGCACCTTCAAGTACTTTCATTTCTGGCTTTAGAGGCATTTAAGAAAACCTCTTTACAAGGTCGTGGGTTACTTTTTAGTTGTCTCTTAATATTTCTTAGGCAATTTTATTTAAATAAAACATATCCACATATTATGTAAATATAAATTGGATTTTTTCATTACCTACTTCTTTCGTATTTTTAACTAAAAATTGGAATGGAGGGTTAAGGTAGATTTGAATTAAGTTAAGTCAGTAATTTAAGATTGGCTTGGAAGAAAAAAATATATTCTTCCAAGAATATTGTTGGTCTAAACTCGGGGAGTCCTTAACTCTTTGAGCCGCCGGGTTAATTGAAATTAACACGAACTTTGTGATTTTTTTCCCGTAACTATAAAGATTTTAAAATATAGATAATTAGTCCCCTCAAGGGCGCTGCGGGTCAATTTATATTATTCATTGATTTATTTTATTATAGCAACAAAACAGTTCATCAGCTGCAGTGAGAAGATTTCCAGAAATTAAATTTATTTTGTAGGTATCTATGATGTTTCCTTGTAATATCTTATTTATTCATATATTTACCGGGTCACATGTGTAGTGTATAAGTGTGTGTACATGTTTGAATGTATATGAAAATGTGAGAAATAGTGATCTACATATTATAGAAGTGTAAGTTTGTACTTTGCATTGAGCAGTTTTTATTTTTTTATTATTTATTTATGTTTTACCTGCTCTCAATGCAGGTTCTCTTAGTGAGACAGACACGGTATCATAACCCTTTATATTACATTAGGATTGTATAGATGAATAAATAAATAAATAAAATAGGGATATCTATAATTGTCAAGATTATTTATTAGCATTATTTATTATTTTATTAGTACTCGGGATCTATGAAGTATATTCTTTTCTACTAGGTTGCCACCGTTACTCCCGCTACAAAACTGCAAATATAGTTTAAGCTCCCGTTTTGGCGGTCATGTTCGGTCTGAGATCCATTAGTATTTTTTTTAATGTTATGTATAAGAGTATATTTGTTCATGTTGCAATGCAAACGAACAATTGTTTGTGTTTTTCTCATATAAAGAATACTTTAAGACCTAAAAACTGGAAAAATTTAAACCTAATTACACCAAAATTTTTGTGTAATTAGGTTTATATTTATATTTGTGTGATCAAGCATTAAATATCCTCTATATGTGGAATATGGTAACTGAGACACCCCTCATGACAATGCAAGTTTTGTTTTGCATCTCGGCATGCCGAAGGTTAAGTAAAACGTGTATCAGTCTGATGACCATGATAGCAGTGGCCTAAGCAAGTGCTAAGAGAAAACTAGTTATTTCGATCAGATTTTCACAAAAGAATTCCACAGCAAATTAACAGGTTTAAAAAATTATGTACTCGGATTGAAAATGTTATTAAATTGTTTATCCTCTTTAGAAATAAGAAAGCCTTTTTTCGTACTACATCTTCCTCAGCACTTGGTTAGTGGACAATCTCTATTATCCAACTCTGTTGAGAGGCTTAAAACAAAAGAGTGATGCATGGGATAGGAAATTTAAGCAAGAATCTTGTAAATTAAAACGAAGAAGAAAAACTGGAATCTCAAGTGGCGATGCTTTTAATCGATATTAGCCAACTTTGGTTTTCTGAAGGAATAGGGAAATGTAAAATGTTTTTACTAAAACCGTGTTATTAGAATCCATTTGAATGTAAAATAGATGTAATGTACCTTCCTACAACAATATCTCCTTGTCTTTCACTATCTGTAACATTACAAAATATGACAGTAAGTGACATTCAATGTATCAATTTTTTTGTAAAACGATTCTTTGTAGCTTTTTGTTTAATATAAGTGTATATACATTTATAAAAAAATTACTATAATTTCAAGATGTAATAGCTGTTTATTGCACTAGTGAGACAATTTATCATAAAAATAGGAAATTTAATCAATTTAATACAGCTTTGCATACACCATTAATATGATTGCATTTTTAAGACATAGCAATGTAATTATTTTAAAGTAACTAATTATCAACTTTGCTTGACGTGAAAAAAGATTTATAAAAGAAGCTTTTACAAAAACAAATAACAATTATTATTACGATTAATCTTCCACACTTGTTAAAAACAATATCGTGTTGACAGTTTTCCTGTATATAAAGGGAAAGACGAAGTTGTACACCTCAAAATTATCACATTCAAAAAGTTTTCTACTTTTCTACGCAGAGTCCATAAAGTTCTGAATGAAAATACTTTGTTAGTTGAGTGTTTTAAGGTTCCGTCTCCTATCTCAGGGGTAATTTCATTAGCAGGAACACAACTATTTAAGGAACAGTGTTCATTTGCAGATATTAGGTCTCCCTCGGGATATCGAATGGTAGTACTTAGCAACCCTTGCTGCGGTGTTAACTAGGCCACCCAGATGAGGCCGTGTAGAAAAGACCACATAAAGTACGTTTAATAATGATTAATTCACTCCGAAAAGCATTACTTACTAATGGATGGCACAGCGGGTCATTAAACTCCGCCAGTGTTTATGATGGATTTTATATCGGAATGGATTTTAAATATATTTGCGATAAAATAATAACGTTTCCTTGAAGTCGCCAATTTATTGCCTAATTTATAATAACTGGTAGTATGCATTCCAAAGAACGTATACAGTTGTGCATACCTACAACATGTAAGAATGCGATTTTTTTTTACGAAAGGAGTGTTTTCATTTGAAATGTACTCGTACATTGGAATTTATGACATCTTTGGACTTCTCCCCCTTTATTCCAACTTATAGTATATGTTTTAGTTAATGGTGACTAACTAATAAAAAAGTAACCATTAACAATAAGAGCCGAGGCGTATTAATTGCACTGTGCGAATTAAGTAGATAATGTGAAATGATTCAGGTTAGAATGCAGAAAACATTAAAGGCAAATGGCGAAATTGATAGAAGTAAAGAAATGTTAAGAAAACGACCAAACAAACCGTATCATCTTCTAGAACGCTATGGTTATTTTAGTATTGTATTATTTGATAAATTGGATTATATTTGGATTATATTATTTAGTACTTATATTTGTTTTTTTAAGAGCCTTCACAATGCATTTTTTTTTGCAAGCGACTATATACTTTGTTAACCATGTTTACTTGTTATTTTTACCACCTATAGCATATAGGTACATCCTATTACTTACAGTCAACCCACAAAATACATGTATGTTTTTATAAATGAAAAAAAAAGAAATATTTTTTTAAATAAAATACAGAGAAGTTTAATCTAACTGCGTTCAATCTGTGTTCAAAGTATTAGTTTAAGGTAAAGGTGACATTTGTTCATAATTCATGTTTTTTTATTGATGATTTAAATAGGAGTAGATCGTTTGTTTGTTTGATGTAACATGGAAAGTTGTTATGTACTTTAATTGCCATGTAGTAATGCCCCTTTTGAAATATTGTTTTGTTGGCTTATGGTATTAGTAGAATTTCTGTTAAACTTGTCGTTTGTTTATGTGTTGAGTGTTTTAGTGAAAACCTGTCTAAAGATGACCGCAATAATAGGTATAAGTCCATTATATATATCAGTGAACGTCAAAAGTTTCAATTTTTAATGAGGGGTCTACAAGAATCTAGATAACCGAAAATTGTGAAATTTAAACATTAAAAAATGTAGTGGGATAAAGTCTTCACCCCAAGGCATAATATTTTTAAATTGATCTGAGATGTTACTAAATGAATTAAAAATTACTTTATAATTACCACTTTATTAATATATTGTATATGTTTCGAAAGCGATGCTTTCCTCATCAGAAATATGCAGAATAATATATTAATGTTTAGTATTTTGTATATTCCTGGTGAGGAAAGCATCGCATTCTAAACATCTTTATATGTATATACAATTAAAATGGCGATTAAAAAATAAATTTTAATTAATTTATTAATAATGACGCCAAAAGTGGTGAATACCAATATTTTGAAGAAATTGTGATACTACTTGTGTGTTTTAAAGTGTTTACTAGAAATAGAACAAAACTACGACACCGTAAATACACTTCATCATAACGATTGTTAGGGAAACATAAGGGAGATAAAGGGTCGGTATTTATCGGGTGGAAATCTTCTTTAACTTAGCAAATGAACATTTGCAAGTAGCACATTTCTTGATAATTGGAACTATCTCCTTGTGCGTGCTGCGGGGGGTTCGGGTGATATTTCACGTCGTTATCTGGAACAGCTTTGTCATCTGAGAAGGGATGCTAAGAATATAGTACCTGTTCTCTTAGCACAGAGATGAATCCTCCTACTCAATTTACATAGATTTATATAAAAAATTACAGAATACCTTCGACTATTGCTAGGTGATTATTTAATTTTAAGTAGAAATTGCGAGAAATCATTCAATTTGTCTCGATTGTAAGCATTAATTTAATAAAATAGTTTAGCAATATGATTTCTCCAAAGAAAAGAAGCTAGCAGTCCAAAATGGAGTGCTGATACCAATCCTGATGTATGGCAGTGAAGCATTAAACTGGGAGAGGGGGGATGAAAATAGACTTAATGCTGTAAAAATGAGATCTCTGAGGCGAATATGCGTTAAAACCATGTATAGACGTGTGAAAAATGTTGAGATACGTAAAGGATGAAAGGTTGATGTAAGTGTAATGAGTAAGATTAAAAAAGGAACGCTTAGATGGTTTAGGCGTTTAGAACTAATGAACAAATAAAGGAGTATATGGAGAATATATGACGATAATGTGAAGTGAAGAAGAAGCCGGGGACGCCCGAGGAAGACATGGTTCTATCAAGTGAGTCAAATACTTTAGTTAAATACTTGAAAGGAGCCACGTGAGAAGTCGGAATTAAAGAAGAGAATGAATGAGACAATGTACGAATGTGAATGAAGCAAGAAATGTATGGCGGTTGTTTGGCGGTCCGTCCTCTCTGCCTACCCCTGCGGCAAAACGGCGTAATGATGAGGTAGTTATATTAGCAATCTGATATGAATGCGAGTACTTTTAAGTCGCATTAAATATGCAAATCTGCCTAAAAATCCCTACTCCGAATTCATTTGAATGTTTATGATTTCAGTACAACAGAGTACAATCTAACGGAGAACTAAAGTATTAAATTACGAATTAAACTATCAAAGCCAAAAATGTTAACCTTTAACCAAAAATTATTTACGTAACAACTTGGAGAAGAAACCAAAGCCTCGGGCCATTTCAATCCCGCCCTAATTAAATTATCACCTGTATTGGTGGATGCTTCCAGGGAGGAATTATCAACAATATTTCAAGGAAATATTTTCTTTGACAGCTGAATTCTTGTAAACAAAATTTAATTTGCGTCTTGGATGGTACAAGGTTTCTTGTTACATGAAAAAGATAATTCAGAAGTTATTCGGTTTGAATTGAAGAATTCAGCTGTGTTATTTTAGCTAAAAAGGTTGAGGAATACTTTGCAGCAACAAATAAATCAACAAATGTATTCTTCTTTTCCTCCCAACTCTGTATTTCTGATAACAATAAGAAGAATTTCCGAAATGCCATCTAGCGCATTTTTTTTAGTTTTCGGAAAAAAAAACATTGTTACGAGCAAACGCACTTTTCGGATTGCCGTGTACATTTTTTCCTAGTCCCTATAAAACAATTGTACACTAATATATTACTGAGATTAAAATACATTACAATAAATGAGAAATTGGAAAAAAATATCCATATACAATTATTGAAAATAACAAATAGTACAAGTAAGTAAACATTTCTATATTAGTGAGTTTAACAATACTCAAGATGATAATCTGTATATAATCAAACATGCAAGAAGTGAAAGGTTGATAGGTAAAGGGTAAAAGTCACGGGGGCAGTTTTATAACTATTTTGTGACATGAACCAAACGATAGTCGCAAAATTATTTGTAAATGAAATTGAAAATGTCAACGGTCAATGCAGCATCGTTGAGCAGTTGCTGAATGGCGTGTTCTGGTGAACAGAAGTTCTCGTTTTCGAAGCATAAAATAGTTCATAGGATCTGCCACGAGGAAGGATATTGGGAACGTATAAGTTTACATCTTTCAATATAGGTGGACTATGTATGATTTGATTCCAGAGATTAACTGAAAAATATGTTTACCAAAAAGTGTTGATATCAAGCACTCCCGAATAAGGAATAGATGCTATATAATTCTCCCATATAAAGGATACGTGCAAACCTCTTTTGCAGTCTTTATATGTCGAGAATATGGTTCTGTTCTGAATATACCTTAGAACCATTAGTTTAAGTCTCTTCAGCAAAGGTAGGAAAATTATTCCACCGTATTTTTAAGACCTTTTTCACACTTGATTTGTCAATACATTTTTTTTTCGGCGTGTTCACCGATCTCTAAATACCTGTTCATGTGTAATTGTAAACCAGTAGCATTATTTTAATGTTACCTTAGTGTAAATAATTGATTAGGAATTTTTTTTATGAAAAATGTGATAGAAATTTGCAGAAAACAAAACAACAAACCTTACTTAAGACCTTATATGCACAATCTTGTCAATTTTCATATGTACATTTAGAGAAACGGTAAAAAAGTGACGTCCTCTCATTTTAATTTTTTTTAATACTCTTCTTGTTGACATATATTATTTACTATTTACACCGCCCTTGAGGTGATTTTTCACAAAAACGGCGCTATACAAATCATTCAATTATTATGATTATTATTATAATTATTAATTATAAATATTTCTTTTTTCGAACTCTGAGATCGACGCTAAAGTATGTCACCATCAACGAGTGCGTTAAGAAAAGCCATTTACTTATCGACCAATAACTCATTCCACCAATTACTCATTACGCCAATTTTTCATTCTTTCCTATTTTTTTGTTGTAGTTATAATGTTAACGTTGAGTAAATACAATACAAAAAAATTGGCGATATATGCGTCACTTCTTTTTTATCGTTTCTATAAATGTACCAGAAAAATCAACGAAATCGCGTACATACGGCCTTTAAATGTACAAGAAAACATATTTATGAATAAGAAAAAATTGATTGAATGATGGTTGATCAATATGGAATTTTTATAATTGTTTTTTTTTTTTTTTATTTTAATACCGCACAAAAATCCCAACTGCTCCCAACCTTTTGGAGCCAGTAAGACTATGGCATCCCCAATCGGGATGTTATAAGGCTGAAGGTATTGGGGAGGGGGGGGAAGGAGAAGGGGAAGAAGAAGGTGGATAAATACCTGGCTATTCAGATCTGGTCACCAAACATGACTAAAAGCCATTTCATGCAACTTTTCAATTCTGAATGGTGGCCTTCCACCAGGGCGATACTCAGCAGTATCTTCCACTCCGGAACGTGCGCAAATATACTACATATTATTTTTAAATGAATTAATTGTGAAACTAGTACAAATTAATTAAATAAAATTTACTTGCGCACGCCGCAATTGAACCTGCAACCTTCGGATTCGTAGTCGAGAGCCTTACCCCTCGACCATGGAAGCCGTCATAAGAATATACGCATATATCAAAAATAACAAGATTAATATAAACGGTATTTCGTGCTTCTTCTAGAACTGATAGTCATTCCAATTGTTTTAAAATTATCGTTTTTATCTTCAATTCATTTGCGTTCCATCGCTTTATCCGGTCTCGTGAATGTTTTACTTAAAGAAAATGCGTTCATGATTTTTGTCACCTCACTTTGCGTCTAACCAACAAAAAACCTTATTTACGAATACATTCAAAGCGCGGCATGAAGATAAAGCGAGTGTGCGCGGCTTACGTTGCGTTACTCGGAAAATAAATTGACTCTCGTATTCACCGACTATAATAATAGTCCTTTTGCTTTTTACGCCGTATTCTTTTTCAAAATCCTTTCGCGGAACGTTCCCGGGGAATATTACCGGGCGACTTGCTGTGCGATTTGCGGAATGGTGGGCGCAAAGCGAGGCGAAATAATGTCTCGAGGAATTATACTTTTCATTCAATTACGTCGGAATGACACCCGGGACGATATTCTCGATTTTTTTTATTATTTTTTTTTATACTGCTACAGAGCCATTTTGGGTTTGAAGCGTTTCTATCTGATTAAAACACCACGAATACAAATATAAGATAACCTTGATACGTTAAACAAAACGCATGTCGAGATTTCATCGTAACTGAAACAAAAATTTTAATTGCGTAATTTCATGAAATTTCTACTTCAATCGTTCATTATTCTTGTCTGAACTATAACGCAGAATGTATGTATAAACAGCAAACACTATCAAACGGTTGACTGCGACTTCATGAAAATACAACTTATTTTCTTTTTATTGGAATTATATTATAATATACTCTTCACCTATTACAGGTTTCGGCTAAAATCATTTTAAAAAAATGCTGTAAGGTTTTTATAACTGTAAAATATGCAAGAGTTTTATTGTGGTTGTTCCCTATTTCATTTCTTGTTTTATTTTTTTTATATGAATACCACACAAGAGTCCCAAACTGCTCCCGACCGTCTGGAGCCAGTGACTATGGAATTCCCAATCGGGGAATGTTGTGAGACTGAAGGTATTGGGGAGGGGAAGGAGAAGGGGAAGAGGGAGGTGGGGAAATACCCGGCTATTCAGATCTGGTCACCAAACACGGCTAAAAGCCATTTCAAGCAACGTTTCAATTCTGAATGGTGGTCTTTCACCAGGGCGATACTGAGAGTATCTTCCACTCGGAACGTGCGCAAATATACTCTATATTATTTTTAAATGAATTAATTGTGAAACAACACAAATTAATTAAATAAAAATTACTTGCGCACGCCGGGATTTGAACCCGCGACCTTCGGATTCATAGTCGACAGCCTTACCCCTCGATCATGGAGGCCGGCCGTTGTTTAATTATAAATAAATAAATATATTATATCTGGAGCCCGATTACGGTTCTTTTTAAGAATAAGACATTATGTCCTTATCCTTGAGTTTTAAGACGATATTTAGAGCAATTTTAACACAATAAAATCTCAATATTTTCTTAAGTATTAACTTTGAACATTATTATTTAGTTATTTGTCGCATAATAATTTCAATTAACATGGTGAAATATATCGATTAACTCTGGGTGTATTTATTTTAACGGGATAAAAAATAAATACAGTTATCAAGACACGTGCCAACCGCAATATACCACGCTAAAATTGAACACGCTCTCTCCCAAGGACGACAAAAATCACACTGAAAATTGGAGCGCTATAGCGCTGCGTCGCAATTTATGTAACTAAAGCTTGCAGCGCGTTGGCGCTGGGCCGCACTCTAACGGTTAAAAACAAACGGAAAGGGGCTCCTGGTTCATTGTATACTTAAAAGAATGTTATTTTCTTCCCTACCAATTATACATTAAAAAAGAAGGTATAAATACAAACAATGCAATGAAAATACTTATACCAAACACGCCAGTTAACAATAACTTTTTATTATGTCAATAAATTTATACGGTTGTGAGAAAATCAAATCCACATTTAAATTTCCAAGTCCACTCTGATAAACACTTTCTGCCCAATGTCATTTACAAGCTGACATTTATACTATTTAAACCCAAACATTTCAACTTCTCAGCCAAGCAAAAGACTTTATTTGTCATATCTCCTCGAAACCGATTGCTGAAAATATAAAGTAATAAATTCCTGGCACACAAAAAAGTCATATGTTTCTATCCACCGGAGAAAAGGTTTTCCACTTTTGATTTGTTGAATAAAAAACACATTGTAAGATCGATGTCAGTTCAAGAGTTACTTTTATTCGTTCGAGCAACAATCTGAAGTTTTGCTTTTGTTTTTTAATTGACTTATTATTTCAACATCTCACTTATCCATTGAAATAATTAAAAACTATTAATGTTCAGTTTAAGATCATCATCATAGTTAAAACTTTGCTTTAAATGGATTGAAATATGTTAGGTGACCAGATCTGAACAGCTGGGTACTTTACAATCTTCCTCTACTCTTTTCCTTGCCTACTTCCTTCAACCTCACAACATAACCTTAATCGAAGATACCATATTCTCACTGGTTTCTGGTTTAAGTATTAAATTGCCAGGGTTCTCTTTCTCAGAAGACGTGGACAGGATGAAACCGCGTCAGGTGCATTCACAGCCGTTGTGCGTATCTGGCGCATAAATGGAGTTTAAAGAATTCCGATTTTTTGTGAATGTGAACATATTCAAACAACAGAACACATCGTAGAAGATTGCCCACTTCATCAGTTGCCCTATGCCACATCTGTATTGAACCAAGTGACTCCCGATGCCGTCGGCTGGCTGAATAACCTCAGCATCCCACTATGACCTCCACCAACTCTCCTCCACCATTCGAAGAACTGGACTGGTTTCTGACATTTGGAACTCTGGTAGATTTAAAATGAAAGAGTTTATATTTTGGCTTATAAAAAGTGAATTAATGAAATTTTTGGTTTAGACAAAAATGAAGACGATAAAAATACGCAAACTTAAAAACGCAAATTCACTTTGTCGCATCATTTTACATTAAATAAAAAATACAAAAAATGGTGATCCATATTTTAATAAATAAACACCCACATTTTTCAAAGCCAAGCGTTCCTTCGTCAGGGTACAATTTATTCTGAAAAACAATTAAATATAAGCATAGACAGATTATAAACATAGACAAAAGTAACAATGAGAGATGGGTATTATTTAATGATTGAAGTACATAAAACTATGGTATGGGAAGAAATGCAAAATCATTCAGTTTCGGTTTGTAAATTTGATGGTTTAGAAATTTTAAATGTGACTTAATTAAATACTGCAAGTAGAACACACCTTGGCCTGTCATTTAATTGAGATTTTTTATGTGAGTTTTTTTATAAGCCTAAAAAAAAGTATTAGCCCTGAAAAAGTGCAAAATCTCCTACTTATTAACCCTTTTTATAATATTGTCATATTTTTCACTTTGGGAAATTATTATTTATTTTAATGTTACTGAAAAACATTTAAATATTTATGCCTGAGCTTTAAAGAATAAAATAAACCTCGCATTTTCGTGATGATTTTTTTTTGCTTATGTCCGGTGTTAAGCAGAAATTTCAACTTTTTCGCCACCTGCATAAGGAGTGCGTGATTTCGTTGAATTTTGAAGTTGATCCCCTTAATGTGAAAAAACAGCACATTGAAAGAAATTGAAAAGAGAAAATGATTCTAGTAAAATTACATTGTTGATTTACTTTAACTGCGTGTGCATAAAAACTACCATAAAGATCGTTAACAAATCCATATAAACCAAATATCATCGTAGCGTTTTGACTCCGCACCACCCTACTTCACAACGGGGGATAAAAGCCTACGAGAGAGTACCTACTCTGCTCCCGGCACCTACCCATCTAGGGGCCTCTCGTATCCATGGCAACAGGTGCCAGCAGTTCGCTACACAAGTTGTTCCATCCTCAGCCTCCCCTTCCATGCGAGAGGAGATAACATTCAAACTTATCCGACGGAAATTTGGATTGTGGCACCTATAAACTCTGGCGGTTTTCGCATCGAATTAGTGATGCTGAAATATTATATGATTATGTGAGCAAAATCGTAATAATCTCACAGTGATTATTATTACGTGTTTAAGATATGGATTATACTTCTGTGTGACATTTTTGTGATATAATGTGTAGATTTAAGAATAGTGAAAAATAAATATCCTAAATGAAAACCCAGGCGAAGGTTCGCGGTAGAGATACACCGATAGTCGATATGTAGATAAGAGTTTTGTGAGCGTGTCTGTGTGTCCGAAGAAGGTTCAACTTTATCTTAATTTTTGACAGTCTGAAAGTATTATGCAAATCGGCGATATCAGATCTTTTTAAAGGGTTATAGATCACACTTCTATTGATTTTCTAATCAGTGGGCAGATTGATGCAGTAGATAAAGGCGCCGCGTGAAACCTATGTACGTGAATGGTATAAATGCTGTTTTGAACAGTTGTTTCGTGATACAGCCTGCAAGGTGAAGTTTTCTCTGAAGATAGTCAATCACCGATAAAAGAGGGTTAAAAAGGGTTACAATCAATAGTTAATGGAAGACACACTCTTCGCCCCCTTAAGGGGGCGAGAAAGGGACGTCGAAGAGGGATTATTTATTAATTCGAAATAATGATAATATTATGACGCAATACGATAAATATAATATATTTAAAGAGAAAAATACTTGTTAAGTATTTTTTAAATTTACACATCCCAAGCATTTATTTAAAATGAAACCAGAAATATGACTTCTTCTGACCGTCCTACGTATATTTCATGAATATTAAAAAGTGGTGAAAAATAATTGAAATCTTTTCCCCGAACGTTTCTTTTAAATAACATAACCCAAGTTTAATATTTCACATTAAAAAAACATTTAGGTTAGAGTTTATAAAAAATGAAGCTATACCTGATACTTTTTTTCTATTTTCTCGGTATTTCAAAGAAAAACCTTTAAAATATTTTTGATGATATTTAACATTTTAAAATATTTTCTAAAACTTACGTAGGACTAATTATAATAAGTGCTTAGCCAAGGATTTTTATAAAAGGCTTAACTAATATTTTTCTCTCATAAAACTTTATGTTTATCGTATTGGGTAAAATATATTATCATTATTTAAAATTATAAAATAACGACATCCCTCTCCCCCTTAACTTGTTTTTATCGATCTGTTTGCGTTTTAAGTGTGGCGAGATTTCAAGTAAGCCGTTGAAATCAGTCATTTAAGTACAACCTTATCTCAACAGCGAAAGTCAGGAAAGTAATAATGATAATTTGTGGCTGCGAGCCAAGCGTCACAGAAAAGAAATTACTTTGCCTCCAGTACAGTCACAACGAATTAAATAATAATCGCAAATCTACCCAGAAGTTACCTTCAGATAATTATTTCCCAGAAAACCTTTTTCCTTCCCACGCCGAGAATTTCCCAACCACCTACAACAAAGGTTACATATTTTATACTTTCACCTTTACTTGTGTTTATTTAATCAACTCGCATCGTTAGTCAAAAGAACGGTTAATCTGACTTACATTAAATATGATAGTGAAGGAAATGCCTTAAAGCTTATCGTTCCTTTGAACCAAATAATGTAACCATGTGTGATTAGAATTATTGCCACACAAGTTCTGGGGAAGTCACGTTAATTATCTGGCAATATGGTGTCTTGTAATATGATGTTACCTTAATCGAATTACTGCTCAGTATTGATTCGGATTTATTTCAACATATTATTCTAAAAGCAATATGGTATACGAAAAACCTTCGAATTAATCTTAGAAACTTCATAAAGACGCACTCATGGAGATTAATTATTATTTAAACTCGACCCGATACAATCGATACAATCTTGACACTAATTAAAGCGATTCACATCGAGAAATGATCCTGAAATTTGGACGCGGCCACATGGTCGACGTACTGGTTTCTATGAGGTTGAAAACGCAAAAATCTGTAGAACGTCAGTCACGAATTACGACAAAAGAAAATCAAATCAAATATTTGGGCAACTTTAATACATTGTCATCCAGTTTCCTTTTTATTGGAATCCAATTCACCATTACTCTCATTTCAAGATGAATGTTCAATACGTGTCAATAATGAATTGTTCGTTGTACATACATATTAACATTGAATATTTTAACGGAAAATTCCTTTCATGTTAAATTTAAATTGAAATTAATTCATCTCATTGCAGATACAATCATCATCCCAACGGTTTAACGGGAATTAGTCTTACACGTAAATGAGACTTGAAGATTAAACTTTAGCTTTTGGATCGTCGCGTGACTGGGCACATTAGGTGGTGCAGAGGGGGGTTGGGTGATAACCCAAAGGAAGGTTGTGTTGCGGGCCAGTGTTGTTGTTTCAGAGCTTTGAGAGCTTTAGCTTGTGGAGGGGTCTGCAAGGAGAATTTTGAAAACCTCAACGATCCGACAGATGAGATGCACTTTGATGCTGTACCCCTTTGTTGCTCCAGCTTTTATCTTAAGTGTACTCTTTGGAACGTGGAAATGTAGAAGATGTTACGGGTGGTACAAATTCAAGTATCGGAAAAGTTGAAACATACAAATAATTATTTTTAACTTTTAACTCTTACTTCATCGGGATAAAAGTTAAATCATTCAAAAACCACTCAACAGTACCATTAGGCCAACAAAAATCGAAGTATCTTAAAAATAATCTATTATTGGACAAACGCAATGTAATTATTTCCCACGAAGATATCGATATTTACGCAACCTACAAGAATAGTGCAATAGTTTACCGTTACTAATAGAATATCGAATTCAACAAACTAACATTTTTTTCAGTTAACAGTTACCAGCTCTTTTTGTTCAAATTGTTTCACTTTTATTTTATGCTTCATTTTAACATATAAATACTAACATCGTGAAATATCTGCAAAATCTAATTCAATTTTTGCGTACACTGAAAATCCACATTTTCCGACCGTTGTTAGATGGACACGTGTGGTTTAAAAATGGGAATATTTTCATTCCATTACAATATACCTAATTATTCTGACTAAAACAGATTCCTTTCCGACACTTTTTTGATCATTTGCACTGTCCGATACTGGGGAGAAATTTAATTTACATTATATGCAATATCATATTTTATATATATTCTAGAATATTTTATAGAGTGTTTCATCATAAACCCTCTTCTGTTCGATATTAACATTTATGCTGCATCATAATAATGTATTTTATTTGGATACTAAATATATAAACCTATTTACTTGCCGATTTTGATGTGCAAATTAAGGGGAACTGGTTTAACCTGGCTGAAAAGGAAAAACAAAATAAGTAACGTAATAATGAAATTATTTGATTAACATATTCTTAAACACAGCGAATTTATTTTATCAAGATGTAATAACTTTCTAATAGTGAGCTCTGGCGTAACAAAATGTTAACATTTTTTTTCTTTCTGAAGCCTGCAAAATAATGCAACGCTTTTCTTCTGGAAATATGATTTCGATTGAAAAAAGATCGAACGCCATATCGTTTTTTACACGTATTATTCAGAAGATCAATAAGTAAAAGATTTTGAACAATAATTGCTGAAACACGGTACCTATAGTTGGGTAATTTAGGGTGTACTACAATAAACCTTAGAAATATGTATCTGTTCTATACGCACTATCGTGCAATAACAGAATTAATTCGTGCAAAAATAGCTAACCTTAAAACACTGTGGGTAATGTGTCTGAAAATACAATGACTTTAGTTTATTTCGAATAAATCTTTCTTTCCTTATTAACCTTTGACCTTTTGTAGTTGAAAACATTAACACTGAACAAGTCAAGAGAGTGTGTTTTTCTCACCAACCAATGTTTGCCATTTTAACGTAAAACAACAACTTCCTTTAGTGCCCTCAACCGCTGAAGTCCATTATTAATGAATTATAAAACAAAAGCATAAATTTTCTCCGTAGTTTTATTATCGTCTTGAAGCAGTGATTATCGGATTCTTTTAAAATTTTGCTGTTTATAATGTACACTCGAATAACCATTTTTTTATGGCAGCACACAAGACCACTTTGTAAAACTAGTGAAATTATATTGTGTGTCAGTTGTGCGACGTATTGAGGCGGTTTAAGGAAGAAGGTGTAAAAGGGAGGTTTTTTTAACTGTGTTTTAAAGGGGGTATTCAATGAGAGGGAAGACTTTAATTTCAAACCATATGAGACCACTTACGGAGGCTCGATGTTAATAAAGCTAGTGGGCCTGACGGAATACCTGCCCTGGTATTGCAGAGGTGTGCTGCAGAAATCGCTCCAGTTTTGACAAAGCTCTTTAAAATGTCCCTGAAATGTGGCTCTGTGCCCTCTGGTTGGAAAAAAAGCGGTCATTCATCCTATACCTAAGAAAGGTGACCGCTCCAACCCGGCCAACTACCGCCCCATAGCGATCACATCAGTTCTGTCCAAAGTGATGGAACGTGTGATCAACGACAAACTGCTTACATACCTCGAGAAGAACAAAATCATTAACGACCGCCAGTATGGAGTCCGGCGGAACCGCTCGTGCGGTGATCTTCTCGCGTATGTGACGCATGTTTGGGGACGGTGTCTGGAACGTTATGGTGAGACTCAAACGGTCTCACTGGACATTTCTAAGGCCTTTGACCGGGTTTGGCACCGAGGACTTGTCAACAAACTGCTTTCTTACGGACTTCCCGTTTCCTTGTGTACGTGGATTGCCGACTTTTTGAGGGAGAGATCGATTCAGACGGTTGCTGATGGTTTCATCTCTTCCTCGCATTTAATAAATGCTGGCATCCCACAAGGATCAGTTCTGTCTCTGACATTATTTTTGTTGCACATCAATGACCTCTTGACATGTGCACCAATCCATTGTTACGCTGATGACAGTACAGTCCATGATTGCTTTTTGTTTGACAAGCCCCAAAGGGCACACAAACTCCAACGGCTCGGAGGGCTTTGAAACAGAGAATGGACGGTTACCTCGAGAGGGTCTCCTCTTGGGGTAAGAATAACCTCGTCGAATTTAATGTTTCAAAGACCCAATCATGTCTGATTACGTCTAAAGGGATCGAAATGATAATCTAGTCTCTTTTAATGGAAGCAATCTTCCCAACAAGCCCTCCATTGATATGCTTGGTGTAACCTTAAGTGACCAGCTCAGGTATGGGGGCTCCATCGAAACCCGAGTAAAGTTAGCCTCTCAGAAGCTGGGCGTATTGTACAGAGCCCGCAGATACTTTAATAGTACACAACTGCTGACCCTGTACAAATCGCAAGTGCGCCCCATTGTAGAATTTGGCAGCCACCTCTGGTCGGGAGTCCCAAAATATCTGAAAAAAAACCTTGACTCTGTGCAGAAACGGGCGGTCCGTTTGATAGATTCGCCTATCTTAACAAATGGGTTGCAATCTTTGGAGCACAGACGTCAGGTGGGAATGCTTGTCCTTGTTCTACCGGTATTTTAATGGAAGATGCTCCAAGGAACTAGCGTCATTGATCCCTTCGGCACCGGTGCATAGTCGGGAAACACGCCAAACGCGCGCCCAACATTTGCACACGGTTGACATTTGTCACATGAGAACGGGTCGCTTCTACGACTCGTTCTTGTGTTCAACAGCTCGGCTGTGGAATGATCTGCCGGCCTCTGTGTTTCCTCCATCCTATAACATGGGTCTCTTCAAGACCCAAGTTCACTCCTTCCTATCCTCTAAAAGATCCTCCACACAGCATCCCCAAAGATGATATAGGCCTTGAGGGAAATTGTTTCCTCCTTGGTCTCCTGTGTGGAGTTACTGTAAAAAAAAAAAAAAAGACCAAGAAGCTGCCAATATCAACGGTGCACGGGTGGTCCGAACTTGTTTGCCGAGTTTCATGGCGATGCACTGTTGCCAGAGGAATTAAACAAATTACCTGTAAAACAAACTCCATACATAGTAACGTTTCATCTTTGACTTGAAAATGACATTCAATTTGGTAAGAATCGATTTTTAATTATACGAACATTCATTGTACAGAGTCAAGCAGATAAACAATCTAATGCTGTCGACGTCAACTCTGAACTTCTTAATTCCACTAACCAACTTAACTCTCCTAGTGAGACAGGCACAGTACCATAACCCTTTTATTACCTTAAGATTGTATATATTAATAAATAATTAAATAAAGAAAACTTACCTTTTATATAACGCTAACACGTTGATAAGCCTTTAATACTTGTAACATTATTGGAAGATCAATGATTATTTGAAGATTAAGTGTATTGGTTATTATGTACTGATTGATTCCTATAAATTGTGTGTATTTAATACAACTGGATTCAAAGGAGCGTATTTATAGTTAATGAAGCGACTCATCAATGTTACAGGAGTTGATTTATTGTATAAATATTATGAAAACTTTTTAATAAATTGCACAATATAAATTAGAATACTAAGTGATAAGTAAAATGTTTTAAATACTGAATAAAGAAAAATAATCTAATCTAGCTGAACAAGCAGCGACTATTTAGGATATGTAGATGGCACCACCATTGCTGTGATTCACCTGTTTGATTGCTGTCGAAATATGAATTATTAGTGACCAGTTTAGCAGGTAGCTACAATATAATATATTAAATTTAAAAACTTTTACATATAATCTAACTAAATAAGAAACAAAGCTATAAATACAAATTAAATCATAGAAAAATATAAAAAAATTCAAGCTCTCCGCAGCTATGGGGGAGACAATAACAATAAGGAATTACAATAATCTGCCATTTTTCGTAATATGTATGTGACAACCGTTCCTCCCATGTAATTAAATGCTAATTCTAACCACACGATCGACTCAACCCAGAACTCAATTCAAATCCAATGCAAGACAAGTCAGAGTAAACTCAATTAGCTGAGAACAGACTGAGATTTAGTGATCAAGTCCCGCTTCAACGGTAGGGTTGTCACTCACAGATGCCACTCATATCTTGCATACCATCAGCCAACAACCTGTGTACATGCCATCTGGTAATGTGAGTAGGTTAGTTGAATAGGTGTTTGTAACAGCACTGCACAATATATCTATGTAACTAGGGGATATATTAGAGAATATTGTGTAGTGGCAAACTAATCCACCTCTTACTACAGGATATTACAAAATATCCTTTAGATCAATAAAAATTGAACTTAGGAATAATGAGAGTTCGTCTTTTTTTTTGGGTTCTAATCCACTTAGCTATAACTACCCCAATCTATCCCGTAACTTTTATCGGAATCATACTTCATTTTCTAAGAACTGTCAATTGATTCTCAATTAAGTCCCATATGTTTTGGCTACTGAATTTTTATCATGACTACTAGAGGGTATTTCGGATATATCTTTATTTTTTGTGGGACATCTGTTGACTTTTTCTGCAAGTCTAGAATTAATATTCATTTTTCTAATAACTCAATGACACTTATAAACCCAATTGTAATATATAATAACTCAGTAAATATATAGGAATTAACTGAAGATTAATTGACAGTTCTTAGAAAACGAAGTATGATGTTTGGGGTATCTATAACTCAGAGGTTAGAGCCACTGGACCTTTAGGTCCCGGATATACCTTGAGGTTCTGTGTTCGATTCTTTGCTACTACCGTTACTTTTTTTTCTTTTCTGTGTCTTTTCTTTTATATGTTTCGTTTTGAGAGTTGTTAATAATTGTAATATTATATTCAATAATTAAAAAATATGGGGTTTATAAACTACAATAATTATTCCAAAATTGAATATGAATCTTTGTTTATTCGCAGTTATCTGAAAGTCCAGATGTGGCTTTATTACACCCTTTGTTTTTGGATTGGGATTACAATATTTTAAGAGTATTTGCAAGTTCTTAGAGTAAAGTACCTTCAGCCTCACAAACATAGAGATGCCATAGTCTCTTTGTCTTCAGATGGTTGGGAGGAGCAGGGACTCTCGTGTAGTATCAATAAAATTAAAATAAATTGAAAAAAGTTCAGGCAAAGGAACATTTAAAACGCAGAAGAATAAAATTATTTCAAAATGTTAAGCTGACAGTAAACGTCACTCAATTGATTCCGTCTATTTTTTTTTAAATTTTGTTTCAATTCATCACTTAGAGTGAAATAAGATCATGTATTTATTTATTTCACAGTCTCGAAGTGCCAAATTCAATCGAAACATTATACTGGCTATCAAATACCAATCAGATGTTTCAAACTATTTTCAAATTAATTCAGTTCATCGGATGAAATTTGAGTTAAGTGAAACCGGTTGATGAAAATAAAATACATTCGTGGTTTATAACAACGTTTTTCATTTACATAATATATTAATTGGATTGTTTGAGACAGATTTTTGGGTAGTTTTTTTTATTTTTTATTTCTCACTTTCAACGACTTTTTACTATTTATACATTTTAATATTTGAAAGGTGAACACTTTCTACTTCCATGACCATGCATCGATGTTCTTCCACTTAAACACATTATATTATTTTTATCAAATTCCATCATATTTGCTCGCCTTTGAACATATGAGAAAACGTAAAGAAAACTTGAATATTTATACTGGATCGTCACCCGTACGATATCCGATTATACGAGTGTTTATCTAGAAGGAAAGCACCCAAAGCTCTCTCCGCGATCACGTGACAGCCAGACTCGCAACCGACAGACTCCGTACGTGGTCGGGAACTTTCAGGAGGTCAAAAGATAATGTTTGTTCTCATCGTAATTCAAAGAGACATACGAGGAAGTTGCATTATTCAATCTGTCTCTCAGAAGATAGTTGATTCAGTGGACGTGGTTCTCAGGTGTTCCCGTTTTCAAGTATAAGGTTATGTAACCAGTAAGGTTTTTTTTTAAATATATCAATATGAAACTATTTAGCATAAAAATTGAGAAAGAATTATTAAATACTACGCCATTTGGCTATTCCATTTCCTACCTAGTGATATTAGAAATTCGCAAAACAAAAGTTCACTTAAAAGTAAGATCATTGATCACCTCCAATAAACCAGTCTATCACCAGCATTTCATGTTTCATAATGTGTATAAATATTTATTTGTTCTGATGTACATATGTACTACATGTTTATATTTATATATGCCTATTCTTCTTAATCATTAAATAATAATAATAATTGGATGATTTGGAATTTCTAATAAAATGGAATTTTTACATTTGTCAATAATTTTGTAATGACCTTAGAAAAAAGTGTTTTTTTAACGAAGATATATATATATATATACATCTATATCTACCATGTTAAGTAAAAATAATAATAATTGGATAATTTGTATAGCGCCGTCTTTGTGAAAAATCACCTCAAGGGCGCTGTAAAAATATTACTTTGCTAGAGTTTATCTTATTGTGTACAACAAATACAGAAACATACTAACCTGTCAAGTCTCTCCAGAATAAAACTTTAAATTATGAAGTTTTAACTTGAGAAGAAAGATCGAAAAAAAGCAAAAAAAAATATTTTTTTTTAAATTTATAATTTTTTCCCCGGTTTAACTAGTATTATTAAAAAACAATATTTACACTTACAAATATTTATAGTCGCGGACTATGAAAAGTTTCAAATTTTTCTGTTAATGACTTTAGGTAGGTACTAACGGCTAGCTTTGCTGTTGTTTGTATTTATATATTTATGATATTATATACCACATTTTTGTTTAACTAACATTCATATTCAACTGCTTCAAAGTTTTTTTCAATCTTTTGTGTCTTAATATTATAATTTTTTTTATTTTATCATTTTCATAAAATATAATAACCTAACTGAACAACCACTATTGTAAATCACCATCTCAACACAGGCGTTTCACATCTAGTGAGGTGGGCAATACGGCAGCATCAATAACAAATAATGTTTATAGATGTATCTAATTAAATAAAAAATAATAACTCCGATAGTACAAAGCAGTAAAACATCTGGAACATCTGCTGAAGTTTTGGCATCATGAAATTTGCAATACTATTTCTGTTTGAAATGTTTATGAATGGGACGCATTTTCAGCTCAACATCTTCAATCTTATTTCCATCTTGATCTTTATAACATTAAAATGTTAATTTGGGAGTCGAAAGTTAACATGTCAAGTTGCCATGTTAACGAATTAAGTTAACAGTGCAAGATCACCATTTGGAATCGAAACATTGACGAAAATAGCTTTGCCTTTCTTAGAGACCAGATTTGATAAATCAAGTATTTTCTATTTTCTTCTCCAAATAAGAATGCCTTATGTCCACCCATATCGGATAGTTAGGACTGTCTTGCAGTGGCATGTAAATGCACATCACTATAATTGCTCTATCACCAAAGGTAGGCTGTGTGCAGTTATTCAATTCCGGGTAACAATTGTTTATTGAAAATTGGAAAATTGTAATTATATTATCACCTTACGCTGATTTTTGTAGCGAACGGGATAAATAAACATTACCAATTTGTATAATTTTTTTTTATGTTTTATTCATTTGATAGTACGTTTTTCTTTGGGTGGACACAGCTTGTCAGACTTAATGAACTCCACGCCACTACTGTCTTGCGTTACATTATAAATGTATGACGATTAAGGCCTACGTTTTTTAAACAACTTATTTTATTTTGTTTTATTGTTAATTTGTAACATAAATTATTACCTATTTAACTAACTACCATGCCGTTTCCCCGCAGGGGTAGGGAAAGAGGATGGACCACCAAACAATTCGGCACGAGCTCATTGCTTCATTCACATTCATACATCGTCTCATGTATACTCTTCTGTTATTCTGACTCTTGACATAACCCGATTCAAGTATTTGATTAAATCGATCGTGTCATGTCTTCCTCAGACGTTCCGGGCTTCTTCTTCCATTCACATTTTCTATTTTTTTAAAAAAGATAGTAAACATTATCGGGTTCCGAATAACCTGACGATGTTTCAAAATCTTCTACTAC
Organism: Halesus radiatus; assembly: GCA_022606495.2. NCBI lineage: Eukaryota > Metazoa > Arthropoda > Insecta > Trichoptera > Limnephilidae > Halesus > Halesus radiatus. The sequence goes on from JAHDVE020003877.1 coordinate 114,455, forward strand.
CACCACAGTGAGCGGAAGATGTTGCTAGTGTCGTAATGAGGGACTTAACCAGCCGAGGAATTGAACTCACGACGCCTGGGTGAGGCCCAGATGCGATGCCAACTCAGCCACTGACCGGTCAATTCGCTTCATATATTATCAACAATCCCTTCTTCGTTCATCTCCTCTAAATGCCCAACTCTAATTTATTACGCATAAAAAAATGTTATTATAATAACATCGATTTTTTTTACATATTATAGACAAAATCTTAATAGATATCAATATTTTGTACAAATATGCACCTTTAGTACCTACCAACCAATTCATAAATACCGTTGAAAAGCTCCATCCTTTTTTACTGCCCGTTTGTTCGCGCAATTTGCCAGTGAATGAATACGATATTGCAGTTAATTAATCAAAACACTCGAACTGAATGCTTCAAAATAATATTTAAAAACCTTAAAGCCTTCAATGTCCGTAGTCTATGTGGGGTTATCAATCAGAGTCACCATTACTCAGCCGCTCATCGGAAGCATATTTGCAGACAGGTGATGGAAATCATGGTGAGGACATGTTTTTTTAATCACCGATATGCACACCGAAAATAAATACATTCATTTGACACAATCTTTTAACCAAACATTATTTAAAAACAAAAGAAACCAATTTTTCACAATATGCTAACCAGAATGATATACACCCAAATTTAAAACTGCTCTTGTACAAAGAACCTCTAAATATTTATCCACTAAGTTTTATAGTTCACTTCCACTACCAATAAAAAAAATTGAATATTCAAATGATTTCTATAACCAAATCAAAACTTGGCTCAAGAAATTAACGAAGAGCTATCCAGCATTTTGAAAAGAACTTCATAGGAGCTTAAAACAATTTCGCCCGCGTCAGCACATGAACCCCTTGTAAATAGGACTATGAAAAACATCCTTAATTGTCTTATTTGTCTTGTAATTTGTTATTATGTAAATTGAAAAAGAATTTTATTTAAGCTAAAAAAAAACAAAGCAAAAATCTTAACATTTACCAAATATAAAAATATAAACAGTAAAGAGCATGCGATTTTAGTTGACATGGAACCGGTAGATTTCCATGGCAATTCAACACACTTTAGAATCGGCACACTTTTTAAAATTGATGTACAGTCATTAAAAGTACAAAAAAGAGTTGGCTAACGTTTTTTTAATGAATTAAAAAAAAGGTTATTTGGGTTAGGTTAGATTAATTTTTTTTATGTCGCTTTTAAACAAAACTTTATAGCGCTTTCAACAAAATATTTCCGTGAAAGCATCAAACATAATACTATATCAGAAAATAGTAAATATCCCTAATTAATGTGTTTACAACATGTATGGTATACGCAATAAAGCTTATGAATTACAAACAACAATGTTTATTTACCTATCAAACTAAAACTCGGTACGTGCAACAACACGATGGCCAAATAAACGAAGATGTTAAAGGGAAAATAATGTCACCAAAAAAGTTCAAAGATTTTACTTATTTAATTTAATTTTATATTTTAATTTCAATTATATTTTATGTTTATTATCCTTAGATTAAATAATATTTATGAAGGTTCCCTGTATGAGCGTAAAACACACTGAATAAAACTGCTAAATGTAAACGATCCCTTCATTACAGATATTTAAAAACATATGTACATATATTTCTTTAAATTGTATTTATTCAAATATGTAATTTTTAATACAGAGCTTACACAATTTTGTAGTCTCAAACTAGGCACATGCCCTGTTATGGAAGTCGAAAACGTTTTGATTGAAACCATGTTTAGTCTAAATTTAAGATTTTGAACAGATTCAAACCTCAAGAAATTTACGAAATGTGTTTGTGTCAGATCAGGTTGGGTTAAATGAGTTATGTTAGTTTCGGTTTTAATTCAATTTGTTTTCATCGCCGTTCTGCACGTTCTTAGTTTAAATAATCCGAGATATTACCTACAAATAATAATAAAGCATTAACTCGCCATATATGACGGGTCGATAAAAGAGGCGCCATCTATGTAAATAATGCCGACGCCGAGATGAAAAATGACGTAGCTCGTAATTGCGCAAATAAACGCCCCGATAAATGAAAATGGATGAAAACTAAATATTTTTTACTTCGGTTTTAAATATCCACAGCAATATGGAAGTTCAAATGACAGCAGTGAAAGTATGTTTAGTTAGTACATTTTACAAGTAGACTTTTGGGTTCAGTTGGGTGATTTAAATAGTATGTATATATTTAATTAATAATATTGTATATAATTAATAAACTAATTCAAGTTTCTAACATAAGTTAAACAAGCCTAACCTTTTCAAAGGTTAAAATTCTCATTGCTAATGGGATCAAATATTTGGTTCGAATTAATTCTTAGTACTCTAAAGGTTATTCAATCATCACACGATTGTAAGTTACTTTCTGGCGGCCTTTGATGTATTAAATGGAAATATTTTTTTTCGTTTTATTCCTTCATTTAAATGTGTGGTAAAAATCCATAATGTGAACATATCACTCAACGGGCTGGCACCATCGCACTTGACTGATTTACTCAGAGGCGACTCATGCTCAGGTCGGCCTAGTCTGATGCGTCAAACAGACTCCAGAGCTTTTAATGTGTTGGGTCCACATTCTTAGAATGACCTTCCATTCGGTCTGAGGTCAAAAAACAATTTTTAAATCTTATATATAATTCTAAAAACATATCTCTTTCAAGGGGGCTTAACAAAATATACAGCGCCCTTGAAGTGGTTTTAATTATTGTAACCTCTCCTCCGGCTATTGTTCGACTTATCTCTCAGTATTCGTGGATGAATCCGATGGATGAAGTGCGGGAAGATTTGGATATATAACATGATACAGGAAATAAAACCCTATTCACATTTAAACATAGTATATATTTAGCTCAAAAAACCCCGTCAACATTTTAGAGAAAAGAATAAGGTAGAGAGGAGTATTAGTTCAGAATTAAACGGTTTAAATGATAACTGATGGCTCTTGTGGACAGATCCTTCTCCTCAGCATCAGGCAAGGCCGCTCAGGTCCTGTTGTTCACCGATTCCCACGATCATCTTCAGCGAAGTCTATGACGATACTTCGAAAGTGCCATCCGCTACAGCATCTCCCGTGGGGTCCAGTCAATAATAGGTGAGGATGCTACCTTAGGTCCTGTAGGGTCGTCGATATAGCCACCGACTCTCGTATCCGTTCATACTCAGCAGGGATTTCCACTAACGCACCAGGCACGCGCGGTTGGGGTTGATAACCTTACAATTTGGCCATCAGTAAATATAAAAACATACCCACTTCGGGTAGATTGGGTAGATGCACCTCGTTGGCGTCAAACAAAAAAGCAAAAACTAACACATAATCACTCCCTTCAATCACGTCGAGCTCCACCACCCGTGTCAGGCTATGTCCGACGCCATCTTGTCTTAGCTCCCTTCCGTCGGATGTCTCCCATAGACACTCTCTCAAATCCCTTCCGTAGACAACAGAAGCGATGGCTTTCTAAGCGGGGTCAGTATTTACGTTACATTATTTAACGGCGATATAGATATGTTGTGCATTTATTATTTTATTTGGTAAAAATAAGAAAACAACATAAGAAATGTAATTTAAGGTACTGAGTAACGTGGCTTACCAAATTATATGTCAATATTAAACTATTAGGATGCACGTGGGTTCTGAAGAGGCCTATGCGTTGTAGAGGGGAAAGAACAAAAACCGAACTTAACCATTAGAAATATTTTTTTCACTTTCCTTGGGCGAGATGTGTTACAAATAAATTTTGGGAGGAACCGACTGACCACTAAATTACAATTTAGTGCGTAACTCTGCCTTGAAATAGGTTTTTCTTTATATGAATATTTAGTATTCAATTGCTATTTTCATCCGGGGATGGCATGCGCCATGTTGAAATGCCGTTGACGTCTTAAGGTCATTAGTGTTTTTTTCAATAATTCCAGTTAATCGAGTCCATTCGCGGCGACAACTGAAAAATAATTTATACATATTTGTGTCAACAATTGTGTATATATGCTTTTAACAGCGCCTTTGTTTGTGCACGGTTATATCACAAAATACATAGCAATCCCGAAGAGTTATAAAATTCATTTTGGGAAGGAGACATTTACAATGCATAAGTGATAATTAAAAACAATTTTACTTATTTTTAAAAATAGGGTACTTGAAATGAAGAAAAGGTACATAAAACCGTAGAAATTTTCAACGTGTCAATCTAACATTTTCCGTTGTTACATTTTTTTTAAATAAATGTATCGGCTTCTTTGTAAAATCCTTTGTTCTCTCCCCACATATCAAAAGATTGCATTCAAACATTGCTCATCAATCAATAGTTCAAAACTATGACTACAATCAATTTTACTAATGAGTGTGATGCTGCGTAACAACGTAACATATTATTTATTAATTGCATAAATAGATGACAGAAATATAAAGTAAGTCAGAAGCTAACAAAAACACGCAGTCGAAGTAAGACTAAGATTTATTTTTTTACTGCGGTATTTCAATGTTGAGAGTTCTCACTTACATTTCCATTATAAAAAACCACATTTTGTAGAAACAAGGAAAGCTCTGGTCCATTGAAACATCTACATCAGTGAACATCTTAATCTTTCCTGACAAAGGCGCTTAATTTGTTCTCGGCAGAGTTTCTTATCTCAACACTTTGACTGCTACGCTAAGAGCTCCGCTTGATATCGCTTCGAAAAAATTGTTAAAAAATACTGTTTTTTTTTGTACAAATGATTAAAAATGTCAGTTTTATAACGGATTCCAACTAATATAAAGAACGAGTGAATTCTTCGATATTCCTTTGGTTTTTGTATTATTATTTTTAACAATGATGCTCAATCTATTGCTAAGCGGAATTTTTTCCAAACATTTCCCACCTATCGTTTTGTGACATTAAAAAATTATAAATATTCATGAAAAATCTATCAAGCGAGCGAACATAATATATTTGTAAGAAATTTTAAATTTATATTAGGAATTCCCATTGAAAATATCAGTTTTTCTTCACGGTTGCAAATAATAATAATAATAATAATAGTAATTGGACGATTGGTCGGGCCCGAGTAGGATAAGGGGAAGAAGATGTGAATGAATATTTGTATGATATTTCGCCGTTTATGTTAAAAATCCCCTCAAGGGTGCTGTACAAACATTACTTGCTAGGATTTGTGTTGATAATGTACAAATATACACTTACCTGGCAGGTCACTCCAGATTAATACGTCATGTTGTACAGTTATAGCTTGGGAAGATATGATTTTACACGCACAGGACACAATATTAAAAAAACGCTGCACATCTCATGATATTGCAGTTACTATTTTGTTCTTATTTTTTGTTGATATTATGTTTACTAGAAGGTAAATGGCAAAAGAGGAGTTGGCATTTATATTAAATATATATTTTTATGCAAATGATTGGTCTTGATACGTTAAAAGACAAATATGTTCCGACTTATTTCTGGACTCCCCTAAACTTCTTTGGTTGATTAACTTCAACGTACCAAGTAGAATGGTTCGTGAGAAGATACCTTAATGTTGTAACAATGTAGGAACCAATGCAAAATCAAATTCAAATCTGAATTTGCTGCATTGCTTAGGTAATAGTTCTATATCGATACCACGGGTATCAAATTAAGAAAATATATTTTTAAAATTATTTACCATTCTTGACCGTATTTATCTTTTTTTTATTACTATCATGTGCATTATATATTTTATGTTATATTGTTATTTTTTGTAATTAAACATATCATTGTATCATTTTTATAATGTAATAAAACGTAAATGTTCAAATGGGCGTGAATAAATAAATAAATATTTTAATCACAATAACTTTCCTGTAATACGGATATCGGTTTATCTGTAAAGCAGTAAACTGTTTTCTGAAATAACAATTCTAGCGATCAGCGCCAAGAAATGTACACAGTTCTTTTTCCAACTTTAATTTCATTAGTAAATCAACTTACCTCTTTTCAACTCAAAACATAATTTTAATCATGAAGCTCCGAAAGAGCTTTTTTTTTAATTATGAAATTAATTTTTTCAAATTTAATGAATAAAGGTACAGTGGAAACTCGATGGAAGCGGGAGATTAACTGCTTGTGATCAAATCTGAAAGCATTTATCCGTGCACGTAAAACCTACCTATAAATTTAAGATTCCATAGCATGTTTAATTTTAAATTATTTCTTAATCCTGTTGAGAATTCATAATTTTTTTCGTAGTAAAAATAGACGCAGAAAATATTTGAAAACACGTAATATATTGATTCCCTCTTAGGTAAGAAAGTCGGGATATAAAAATTGGATTTCTTATTTTGCGTTTACTAAATCTCCTACCTGGCAACACATAAATCTGAACCGGCCGGAAATTATCTGACAAGAGACGGTACACCATTTTGTTTCCGGTCCACAAGCAACAAGGAGGCTATGATCGTGCTCATCTGCAGGCTCCATCGTGGATTAAACCTCTGTCAGCCATTATGAATTTTTTTCTTCTGTAGACTAAAGGATGATGTAAATTATTGTTATTATTGTTATGTAGATACCTGGGTATTATTTTTATTAAGTAGGGAGTTCGAACTGTCTGAAGTCAGTGCTTCAGGATCATGGCATCCATAATGAGGTTGTCTGATTTTTATTTACGAAAATATCTTAATTTAAAGAGTTAAATATTTTTATCTCGAAAAATGACGAAGTTGTGAACATTTAAAGTAAACTTGGGTTAAAATAAATACTCATAGACGTAATTCAGTACAATTCGAATGGCGGTAGCGCGTACTGCCGCGCCAGTCATTTTATGTACCGTGACGTAACACGTTTATCGCTGAGGTTCCAGGAGAATCTCGCCGGCCGACCGGCATGACATTCTAGGTGAAAGCAAACGTTTTTGCGAAGCCTTTTTTATTTATTTTTCAAAAACAGTTATGAAAAAATACATTGCAGAAGCGATGAAAAAAAAAAAACTATATTTAATCATGTAAGATACTAGCCGAAGCAACGGCGTTGCCCGGGGTTATGAATGGTTTGGAGGAAAGTTTTGAGGTTTTGATATATACCCTACCCCTACCCTACACCTACCCCTACCCCTACCCCTACCCCTACCCCTACCCTACCCCCTACCCCTCTCTACCCCTACCCCTACCCCTACCCCTACCCCTACCCCTACCCCTGACCACTACCTTTGCCCCTATTCCTACTCCCATCCCCACCCCACACCCACGAATACACCGTTCAAGAGTTTATTAGCCAAAAGCAGTAAAAATATATCCTTCTAAAACTAAGGTTGCAGATATCCAGTATTCTCGAAATAAATACTGTTGGCAACAGCCATGTATAAAAACTAGGTAAAAGTTATTTTAACCATAAGCCAATCATTGTGTTCTGATGTACCCTCTCAAAAACAGAAAGAAACAAAAGATTTAATAAAAAAAAAGAATATTCAAACAATTTTTTAAATATTTACTCGTACGTATCAAAAAGCTGTACAGTAAAACTGTATAAAAATAACTCACTGTCAAATTTGATTGCGAATATAATGTTTAATTAAAACGCATAAAATAATATCTCCAAAAACAGACAAAATTTACCGTTGTTTATGGTTTACTGCTGACAAAAAAAAAACGTATGTAGGGCACGCTCAAATGAACTGCAAAATTACTACTGGACAATTCAAATGTAGTCGCTGGTCAGAGCAGATAAAATAAACTGGTCGTAGTTAACGGTCACCAAATGAATATGAAGCTCAATGTTTATTTATATTATTTGCTTAGAATTTAAATGGACGCAATATGGAAAAAATTGCAAAATTAATGATTCATTATTATTTGTTTGATGTTTAAAATGGTGACGAGTTACTAATTAATGAGAGTATTAACAAAGGCAATCCGTTACAAAGGCAGTAGATTGTAATTTCATTAATTTAATGATACTCGGTTTAAACTCGTTGTGGCTATAGCGTCCACTTTCAATCTAAATTCAACCATCTTTTTTCACCTCTCCAATCGATTGATTGATATACACTGAAAAATTTATTTGTATTGGAATAAAGTATTATTGAGAAAATTTTTACATTAAAAAAAAAAAATTACTGAAAAATAGTGAAAACAAGATGGAAATTCGCAACACGCTATAAAAAAGTTCTTTCCCAACAACCTTGTAATGAACATTTTCTATTAATATGTGATGCTTGAATGGGGAACAGAAGGTTGGGATTTCCGTAAATACTTAGATCTTGCCATTTAACAATGTTAAACCAATTTTACGTACCATTTCGATTCTGGTCGGTGATCTCTCGGCAGGGCGATCGGTTAATAGCTGAGTGGACAAATGCGCTGGGTTTCCAACCAGACATCGTGTGTTTAATCCTCTGCTAGCTAAATCCTCCATCTTAATTCCTCCTACTTCCATAGTAGGAAGTAGAAGGAATTAAAATATTATCGTTTTAAGGTCTATTCACATCTACTAACACTGTGCTGTACAGTACAGAAACAACAACATTGATGCCTACATTATCTATGAACACATTCATATTACAGCGTACGTAAGCGTAACGTTTCCGCACATGCACGAGTCAGAACCGGCCAAGATTGTCGACTCAAATATTTTGACAGGCTGGTAGTTGCTTGTGACATCTGCGCCTGCGCAGTTAGTAATAACACATACCATTAACACCGCCATCTTCATAAGATGGCGTCATTAGACGCAGATATTGCTAAAACTGAGGAGAGGGATAACGATAAATTTATTTGATTGGTCAGGGAATTTAAGTTATAAAATAATAATACATATGAGAAAACGCTTATCCAATCTTCAAACACGCTGTGGCAGACGCTAACGCTCAGTTGACAGCCGTACTCGGGTCTGTGCTGTGCTGCACGATGTAATGTAAATACCTGCGTCTGTGCTGTGCCCGTACTATACTGTTCTGCTTTGCGCGGTGGTGGAAGATATGAACAGACCTTTATTCTATCTATCTTTAGAAGAAAAAAATCGATAACCATTTTCTTGTCATAAAATGATTATATTATTTCCTGAAATTGTTTAATGTAACTTTATATTTACAACTTAACAAATTTTCAAAAATTTCATATGTATTTCCGGATCTCCTTGTAAACCAGAAGTGATGGTGAATATGCCTTTATTGCATTATATTCCTCGAGCCACGCTGCCAGCCGCATCTATCAGTTTTAATAATGGACCTCTTACTCCTCTCAAGGATGCAAGCATTGCAAGCGTGGAAGGTGCACTCTTGCGTTTTATAGAGGGTAATCGAGTCACTGAAATTATTTTTGATTTGCGTTAACTTTTCTCCTATCTGCAGTTTTGTAGGTGCCGGATTAAGTCGTGGAATTTGACGTTGAAAGATGCGGGCATTAACTGTAACTGGCGAGCAACGTTAGCAAGTTCCGTTAATTCAGTCATAAAGGCGATGCAAATCAAAGTAATGCAAAATCATGTGTAATATCTGAACACTTTAATTAAATGCTGTGAAAAGAACACATCCTTGGTTTAACACACATTTTTGGGGAGTTATTTCATAAGCCTAAATGAAAAATGCTTAGTGTAAAATCTACTACTTACAAACTATTTTTCAAATTTGGTCATTTTGTACAATGTGGCAAATTGAGTTCATTAGAATGTGTAATATTTATGTCTGAATTTTATGAAATAAAATAAAACATGTATTTTGGTGTCTCATACATAATTTGTTTATTTTGGATTTGAGGCCTAAATAAATCCAAACTGAATGATATATATATATATTTTTTAATTAAAGTTTTATTAAATGTCTAGTACTGAAGAGAAGCATTTTATAGTATATATTTAAGTATTTGCCATGAAAAAAAATCATAATTTTAGGGGCAACTTAGAATAAAAAAAAATAAAAAATAAAACAAACAAATAAACAATCAGAAAAAAAATTGTAATAATCTGATGTACATGATGCATATACAAGTGCATATTATATATCAAAGGCGGATACACTTTTCTTTCTAGGTGCGACTAGTTGATTTAAAACATGTGGCGATCGACTGATGTCGCTTGTATATATATCTTCAGATCATATATTAAATACATATTATAATTCGAATATGTATATGTATTTTGAAAACAGGCATTTTTTATGTACACAATAAAAACGATTGAAAAAATAATCACCATAATATAATTATGTATTTCTCTAGTAAAAATCAGAAGAGAATGAACTAACGGATTTTAAGAGATGGAACGTCGATTAGTTTCGACTTGTTTGAACAATAAATATTACAATATATAGGTCCGCGATCGATGAAAAATACCTTTGGGATCGACCAGTAGATCAAGATCGACCATTCCCGATATGTATAATACTAGTTGGGGTACCCGGCTTCGCTCAGCAGAACATTCGATAGTGTTCTGGAATGTTCCACAATGATGTTCCTGATTCCCTATTCCCGAACATTTCACAACATTCCAGAATGCTCTCGAATACTTTTTTTATAATATATATTGAATAACATTAAGATTATCGAACCATTTAGAACTTTCCAGAACCTTCTAGACTCACCGCCACACTCCGCCACTCATTTCTGAAAGCTTCTAGAACTTTCTCCTTCCGTGACTTCCTAGAGCATTAGCGAACCATCCAGAATATTCTGGAACCTTCTTGTCTCACCGACATCCTCCACCACTCCTTCCAGAACTTTTTACAGCTTCATCGAACCTTTTAGTACTTTCCGGAACCTCCTAGACTCACCGACGTAAAATAATACGTACTTGCCGTTATACCCACCTCTTGTACAACACATTACACACATTGTTTTCTCTTGGTATTTTTTGTTGTTATTTGTATTCCCGTTTTTTAACATATTGTTAATCACCGTTATTAGACAGTTGGTATTTATTATTTTCTAAATCTGTATATATTTTTTAATGTTAACCCTCTGTCTCTTGTGTATATTATAAATAAAATATTGTTTAATCATTCAAGATAATATTAACGACTCTCAAAATGAAACATGTTACCGAAAAGACACAGAAAAGGAAGTTGTTAAAAATAAGCATTTTTTAATGAAGTATATAAAAAAAAAACAAAGAAAAAACTAAAAAAATGTTTAAGTAAAATAAAAAATAAAAAAAAGAAGTTAATTAAAATAAAAATAAAAATAAATAAATTAAATAAAATAAAACAAAATAAAATAAAATAACGTACCTGTAAATAAAAATAAATTTACTCATATTTCCCCTGCCACTTCAAGCCATTATAGTCGTTGCATCGCACTGTCAATTCACTTATTGAAACGATATTATACCGGCATAATGTACTATACAGTTATATTCAATTCCGGCCTATCCTCCGTTTTACTGATTTTTAATCAAATTGGTGAAGAACTGTAGAATTTACTTGCGGTCTCAAAAATGATGAAATCAAAACCATTATTACTAATTTTCTTATTAAAATGATTTCTTACGTCCCTAATATGCCCGCTTTTTGAGTCGGTTAAGTGCTCAACTCTATTCCCATCTCATTAACCTCTCTATCGAATATACATCAGAAGCGTAAATCTAACCCGGTGATTATCGGGAGAATATTACCCGCATCACTTGATACCAGAATTCCAGCTGCAAGAGAAGTGACAATCAATGCGTTTCTCCATAATTAAGATCTATCCAATTCTCTTAAGTGCACCTCAGGTGGTTTCTACAATAAGTTCATGGGCTATCGTTAAATTGCAGAACAGCTGGGAGAATGGTGAAGTGTACATCAAACTGAATATAGGGGTGGCAGAATAAGTGAAGAATAGCGTGGGTTAGATTAAATATATCTTGCTAATTTATTTCAGGGCAATTGTGAATGGAATAACGGAATCATTTAAACTTTGACAGGAAGTAATCACTTTGTGGTTAGACATAATAATTTTTTTTTTGATATAACACCACTTTATTGAATACGGTTCAGCCTTAACCTTCTTCGAGATTGAATAAATGCATACTAAATTAAAACAGAAATACAATACGTCGGGAAACAGGAGAGAAGGAGTTAACAACAATTTAGGTGGGGGTTCGGTATGGAAGAGGGGTGGGAGTGGGTGTATGGAATCAGAAAGGGAACATGTTTAAATTTCATCTACTCGATAAATTTTATTGCTTCTTTAGAAAATGGATTATATTTATCTTTATAAATTAATTAATTTCAAGAGCTACTAAATTATTAAATAATACCAGAATATTTTAAGTTAGTTCATTTCGAGAGTAACGTCTTAAGAGGAACGGCTGCGCGGCCTGTTTCACAAAAACTTAATTTGGGATTTGAAGCCAAAATACATATCCAAACTGAATGATATATATATTTTTTTAAATTAAGGTTTAGTAAATATCTAGTTTTTATTTATTCTTATATTTATACATATAAACAAAAACATTAGCCACTCATCTCACTAGGACAATCCTGAGATGAGCGGCTTTACAATTTAATAATAATCAGTAAATAGTAATAAGTGAATAATAACACATTGATGAGAAGTATTTTATTTATTTTTTGTTTTAAATTAACTATATGCCATGAAAAAAAATAATTTTCTTAATTTTACAGGTAATTTAGAAGATTACTTTCAAGTTTATTGTAGTTTTTAAAAAAATTAACAATTTGCTATGTAAATATAATTACGAAAATAAAAATACAAAACCAAAACATTTAAAAAAAACGTTTTTCGGGTGGATATTTTAAATTACGTGCTGCAAATTTGTATTCTATATTATATATTATATTTTTATACATCCAAAGTGCATATTGTAAATGTATTTTTAATTTTATTTTTTATTTTTTGTGTTATTATATTTTCAAAGTAGACGGGGTAAAACATTTGTTTTAAATCACCGCTAGCCCCCAAATAATTGTTGAAGGTGCCTCTAAAATCGCGAAATATCAATTCCTTTAAGAGGAACGGCTGCGCGGCCTGTTTCATTTAAAACTTATTTTTTAATTTGTTTGTTGGTAAGAGTAAAGGGAATGGTGACAATATCTGCAATTGGTTAATCTGCCACCTAAAGTTATATGACACAATAGAAGTATAATAGTCATAATAGTTAGTCCTATATAGAAAGGTGAAAATGAAGATATACAAAAATGATGACCACTCGAGAGCCCACTTCGCATTGATGATAACCAAACTCAGTTGCAAAAAGAACTTGAAATGCTTGATGAAAGGATTTTCTTAAAAAAAACGCAACCCTAACCATCTTCTACCATTTGAATGTGCCACTATCATCTTTACCGCTTTCCAATCGGAATACTTCTACTTTAACGGGGATTTAACAACGCGCTTCTAATTTCACGATAAAAACTGCATTTCATTAAGTATATCCACTTTTACTAATATAATAAACGTTACTTGAAGTGAACTGTGCAAAACGCGGCGTTTGCTTGAATACCAATAAGTCAATATTATTGACAAGGGTTCGACCTACTAACACCGTCAAGTGCCTACACCACTCAAATGTATATAATAATATCCATAACGTATTTATCTAGGTTAATCCATTGTGCCAACTTACAAACGCATCGCGTAAATTGGTACAAAGCAGGTATTCTTAGGTTAACTGTAACCGCGCGGTTCAATTGTCATGTGTGAATAAGCACAAATTTGAGGTGAAGAACTTCATAACTATGGTTGAGTTATCACAAAATCTCATTACATTTGATGACAGCGACATTTTGTTTTTTTTTTGCATATGCATGGTCACGGTTAAACGCCGATTCTCTGTCCGTTTGAGCTTTTGATAACATCGTGATCAGCTGATAGCCATAACAGCATGGCGGTGATGCTTGACAACAATGCTTTATGCTTTGATCTAGAGCTGAAACAGTTCGATAATTCGGTGTTTAACAGGAACAGTTAAAACATGTTATTCGTAACCCGGGATTGTTTGTCTTTCTTTCGAGAGTTTTATTTTTATTTTTTATTGCTCAACTGACTATAATCGAATTAATATGAAGAGATTTCGAAACATCCCATCTTCGTAAAGAAGTTCTTTGCCTTAAACATATGCTTATTCATACGTGGCGATAGAACCGAGCGGATATGGAACCGAACAATTTGACACAAGCTTTAATACGTCTGCGGCTACCGCGCGGTTCTGCTGCTAAAAATAGTTTAATTATTATTGTTATCCTAGAAATCTACGTTTCCATCTTATAAGGCAATTAGTATAACAAAGCCTTCTTATACTATCCTCGAGTTTAGTTGTAGAATTAAGTTAAAAAGGCAACATGTCTATGGCGTCTCTTGCAAAGACGCATATCCCATAATATCGTAGGTCTTCCTTGAACTTTGTAAATAAGCCAATTAAATAATCGCGGGAACCGCGTGAACAAAGATCGAATTACGCGGTTTCGTGTGAATACCAATACACCTCGACAACCGAGCGGTTTGAACCGTGCGGTTCAATCGCCCTGTCTGAAATAGCACTAAATATTACTATTATGGAATACAAAATCAAATTTGCTTAGAAATTCTAATGAAAGATTTTCTTCAAAGCGGTCCAAGAAATCTCTTACAGCGATCGTCGCTTATATGAAATTAATCACAAATGGTGCCGTTTAATCAATCATAGAGATTACATTTTTAGCTAGAGCTTACTGGATGGGTACTGATAGTATCAAAATCCTGCAAAGCTTAAAGTGCAAACTGCAGACCTAACAAGGTTGTTTATTATGTGCTGATTCCCCTTCAGCTGGGTAAATCAATGTGATTAATGACGTTATGCAAACAAGTGTCTTATATAATATCTATTATCTACTGTACCTTTGGTTAATAAATCATCGGCAGAAGTAAACTGAATGCTAATGCATTCGTTTTACTTTCGTATAATTTAGCATAATTATTTATTGTTTTTGTGTTTAATTTGTAGAACTCCATTTATTTATTTTTTTAATTAATTGTAAATCACATTTAATAATGTCATTATTCAGATATGCAAGTATTTTTAGTTTTTATTATTGTGTCAGCCGTTTAAGGCCATTTTCAGACTGTGGTTAATCCACATTGTGACGACTTATTGACGGATTAATATTACTTCATTTAAAATAGGCATTCCAGGAAACTGCTTCCACTTTTTCCTGAACACTAAGATTTGGCCCTGAAAATATGGCCTTCAATGGGTGGTTGTTTTTTAGACCACGGTCCCAAATCAAAACAGTCGACATCAAAACGTCCGAATAAAACAGATATTTTCGAAATTTAGCAAAAATAAGAAACATATTTTGAAAAGGATTATTAATTATAGAATTTGTAAAAAAATACACGTTCCTTGAAGGAAAGCAAAAGGTTCGAAAAAAAATTTCAATAACTCATCTTTTTCATTCGATCACTTTTCTGAACAATATCTAATATCATTTGTTTGTTTAATATCATAAACAATATATATGACTGATCGTTAATTGATCTAATTAATCCTTATATGTGGCTGAAATTTACGAGAAACCCTGAAACCTTTTTTATCGATACTTATCGTAATAATACAATTTTTTCTAAACCAACGTCAAGAATAGCTCGATTATATAATGAACACTGCAGACATAAAGGCTTGGATATATTTTTGAACTAAATCACTACCTTCAGAAGGAACTTATACTTCAAATGATGTTCTCCTTATTATTGTAAGTACCTTTGTATTAACTATATATATGTATGTATTTATAAATATTTAATATTGTTCCTATTTGTGTTAATGTACCTATCCGTAACTTTACTTGTTATACTATAATGAATTGTGCTTACCTATTACTGGAATTATCACCATAACCATGTTGAAAATATATTATTACTGTAATAACTATTTTATGTATTCTGTTGGAGGCCTAAAAAAACTGATTTTTCTATTCCACGCTACTCCCGGACCTACCAATATCTCCACAACTATGTTGAAATTAATAGTCACTTAACCAATATCGGTATCAAAATCGGGCATTTATTATTTCACGGTGTTAGGCTCGAATCTATAATAATAATTATCCAGATTTATTTGTTTGAAAAGGATAAAGATAAGAAAAATCACGCTTATTATTTCTGCTTGAGAAAATATGAAGGGAAAAGCTTCGATTAGTTATTAAAATATTTCTACCAGAGGACTGGGGGTTTTCCCGACAAGGAGGAGTAAAGTGGAGTCCTATCGAATTTCCCATATCACTTAAAACATCCTTCTCAAGAATACTCATCCTAACTTGAGATTCTATCAATACCCTGTCACAAGATGTATGGAGATATGATAAAATGGCTCGGTTGAATATTTTTCAATGGTCAATGGAAATTCTATTTTACTTTGATCGCGATTTCTTGGGGACGAGTATAATTTTTAATCGATTTTTAATTATTAATTATTTTTATTGAGATTTATTATTAATCATTGTAGAAAATAATATTAACATAACCTAGCCTACTGGTTTTTATAGATTGTTGACATGTGAGCAAGAAAAACCCCAACCACATATGAAAACGGAAAAAACGACAGAAAATAAAAATATTTCAGTCGCATCTGGGAATCGAACCCGGGTCCTCTGCGTATCCAAGGCAACCGCTTAACCAACTTAGCTAATGAGACCAGTTCAATTTATGTTATCTTTATGTATTCACAATTTTTAATGATTGTTTTAATATTATTATAGGCAATCATTTAGTTAAAACAGTTGTGAATTGCATAAAATTTCGATGAAAATGTTGCATTAAGAAATCGGCTCTATTGTTAAAGGCATTGTTCTAGTTTTTTTGCCAAAAACACTTTGTGTATACGAGGTAGTGCAAAATTCATCAAATCATCACCCTATCGGAAGATGCTCTCATTTTCACAAATGGCGTCTTACGTCAACGCGACATTGACATTTGTTAAGTAAACAGAAGCAGAATACACGTTGACAAACCATGAATCGGTATTATTATACTCATCAAAAACACGAAATAATTGATTTTGTTTTTATTAATCTTGATAAAACATAATTAGAAAGGCATGTTCGATGTCTGTCTCACTTGGAAAATTCTTATGTCGAGAAAGTCTACATCAATGTTTTGAAAAAATAATCAATCAGTTATTTTGGCTCAACGTGAAATTCGTCATCGATTACCCTGGTCGTGTGGCACCAACTGGTCAAACACGGTGGCGTTTAGCCGCTCGCCTGGGGAGACTGGCTCAACGCGGGACAGTAGCAGATTTGGCCGGCCTCAGAGCAGCCGTCTTGCGAGAATATCCCTGCTGTGGCTGCAGATGTTCAAGTGGCCCCTCAAACATCCACTAGATGACGGGTCACGCCATTGGACATCAATAGACGGTAAAGTGCAAACAGTTCATCAGCGATGACCTGCGGATCGCCAATCAGTTGTAAATCACAGCCAAACCCACCTAAAGGTCGACCGCGATGAGGATAATGTTCTACCTATGCGTATACGTAAATATACAAAATTATTATTTTTGGGACAATAACGGGTTCTACAGGAGAATATCCGACAGGAAGATGAGAATTTATCGCCAGAAATTTTATGAAATGCTACCGAACGAGCCCGAATGTGGAGCAGTTCTGGTGGCGACCACTTGACAAAAGAATTTTTTGCTTTTAAATAAACATAATCAATAAACGAGACCAATTTTTTTTGTATTTATAAATAATATTACTGCCTTGGGAAATAGAGTGACCACTTTTCGACAACTTTTTTTTCTAAGGGGTAAAAAAAACTGAAATATTTATTCCACCCACTTGTTTTTTATTTTTTATTTGAAAATTATTAGTACATTCAAATTTACGAAAAAATTAATCAATCAATACTATACCAGACGTGACTATCAACGTTTGTAATACCCTCCATTTGCATAACATCAACCAGTACATAACTCAGTAGGTGGTACGACTAGATACGAAATCAACTACTGAGTTCGTGCAGTTTCGAACGAGAGACGACTCGATACGTTCTCGATCGAGCTGGCATGTAGTACTGGTCAGGCTCATAACAGACGACCTGACCACAAACGAGAGAGAGAGAGAGAAGCGACTAGATACGCGTCTCTGTCTTGTTTGTTTGTCTGCACAAATAATTAATTGTGCAACGCCCGACTTTAATTTTAACCTGATAGAAGCGACTAGATACGCATCCCTATCTTGTTATGTTTGCACAAAAGAGGATTTGTGCAAACGCCCCATTTCAGTACATATTGGCTTTCGACAAGCGTAGTTCCGGGGTTTTCGAAGAAGTGATGATGACAGTGCACGTCATCGTTTTCTTTTTCCTACGCCCCTGAACCTCGTTTTCGTCCCGAGACGCTACTGGGTGCTAACGGGACATTTCTCCGACCCCCGCCACCCCTACGGTCGCTCCCGGCGACGGTCCCGAAACAGAGCGGGCTCTCATTGGTCGAGCCCCTCTGATCCACAAAAACCTTTCAAAATTATTGTTCTACCAAAATTGTCTGTCTTTGTAAGCGATTCCTGCGGCCGCGGTGACTGACCTAAATAAACGATCTTTTCTGATCTGTTCATTAGCACCCGCGGAATCGAGTAAACTTACTTAATTTATGTATGTACAATGCATTTTTTTGTTATTTGACGGCAAAGTATCACCTGTCCTACTTTGACCCCCATGACATACTTTGTAATAATTTTGACTTCCTTAATAAAAAATAGGTGAAGATTGCAATAGGCTCAATTCAAGCAGAAGGTCGTGATTTACATCCTAATTTTTTGATCAAGTCGATTCAAGATTGACAGAGTCTACGGCAGCTCGCGAAATATTCACGAGTTCAAACTGCCCGATTCGCCGCACGGTATCGCACCGAAGTACTTGAACGACGAGTGCATTTCTAAAATTCTGAGTATTCTCACGGATTCAACACGCCTTCTACCTACTTCGCCTGCATCTTCACCCGGCCTGAAAACCGACCGTGACTTTCTCTTCGCCCTCACCACCTCCTTGCAAGAAATCGTTTGCCTTTTTCAAGGCATTTCCCCCTTTCCTTCCTACCCTGCTCTGAAGCGTCGAAGTGGCCAGCCTGATCTTCTTCTTCTAAAAACGTGCGGCAAGAGTTTACAGATCTTGTCCCGTACATGGTCCTTCTTGAGCCAGGATCTACTTCACGCCTTCACGACTACTAGTGACGTCTTCTCGCCTTCACGCCTTCAGTGACGTCTGCACGCCTTCACGCCTTCAGTGACGTCTGCACGCCTTCTCGCCTTCAGTGACGTCTGCACGCCTTCTCGCCTTCAGTGACGTCTGCACGCCTTCTCGCCTTCAGTGACGTCTGCACGCCTTCTCGACTACAAGCGACGTCTGTACGTCTTCGTGCCTTGTACGTGCCGAGATGCCTGCACGTCGTAGCCGTCGAGGGGCCTCGAGCTCGGAGTCTCAGCCCGAGTCCACCGCTGTGCCCGCCGCTGTGCCCGCCGCTCTGCCCGCTGCTTCGCTCGGCGCTGCGCTCGGCGCTGCGCTCGGCGCTGCGCTCGGCGCTGCGCTCGGCCCTGCGCTCGGCGCTGCGCTCGGCGCTGCGCCCACACCCACCACTGCGCAGTCCTCCGATGCTGAGAACAACTCCTCCACCACAGAGGACACCGTGAGGCAGCTACAACGGGAGATGCGCGCCTTGAGGGAGCAGCATGCCAAGCAGCTTGCCGCGCTATTGTCGGCCATGCAGCCCGCCAAGCAGGACGGACCCGCAGTTGTGCAGCCAATCCCCGAGCCGGTGCGAGCACAGATGACCGACGCAGAGGCGCGTGCTGTGCGAGCCCCGGCTGAGGAGTACCCCCTCCCCGCTGCAGCGTTCGGCCCCGCTGTGCTCCCTTGCCCCGCAGCGCCGGCCGGACGCTGCGCCGAGCCACTGCCGTATGCCGAGCCGCTGCCGTACGCCGAGCCACGAGCCCGCCCACTCTACGCGCAGCCCTATGCAGAGCCGTCTACCTCGCAGTTGCACGCGGGGTCCCAGCCCGTCAACATCGGGCATCCCAGCTACTCGCCGCTGTTCCCGCCGCAGCCTACCGCCGACGAGACTGCCCGGCATACCAGAGAGTGGGTCCAGCAGGGCGAGGACCCTACCGTGGCACGGATCGGCGCTATGATTGCCGAGGCGATCCGATCGACACGCGTACCAGAGAGCCCCCGCCCGTCCGTCGAGGAGGATGTCCGGATGACTGCCCTCATTGCTCGACAATCTACAGCCAAGGACCTCCCCACGTTCTCCGGGGACCCCCTCGAGTGGCCTGCCTGGATAGCGCAGTACCACCAGTCGACCAACACCTGCAGGCTGACACCCAGCGAGAACCTCATCAGACTGCAGCGCGCGCTGAAAGGCAGGGCCCGGGAGGCTGTCTACTCCCTCCTGCTGGATCCCGAACAGGTCCCAGAGATCCTGGCCACCCTCGAGACGCGGTACGGTGGCTCAGGATCCATCGCCAACCTTATGCTAAATAAGGTGAAGAAGCTGCCGCACCTGTCAGCGGAAGCTTCACTCGAGGAGATCGCCGACTTCTCTGGGACGGTCCAGAACTTGGTGGCCTCCCTGCGAGACTTGAGGACGGAGGGCTACCTCACCAACCCCGCCCTACTAGCCGACGTCACTGCCAAGATGCCCTGCACCCTGAGGATGTCTTGGCTGCTCGAGTTGCGCCAGCTAGGCCAATCCACCCCGGCCACACTATTGCAGCTCTCAATGTTCCTGCGAAGCGTCGCGAAAGTGATCCCGATTAGCGGCATGCTCGACCCGGTTCGACCGAATCGAGGGCGCCGCGAACAAGTGTTAGTGAACGCGGCGGCCGCGCCCCCGACGAGCGCGGCTACGCCCGGACCCAGGAAGCGTGCCGCGACCGACTCTGCCCACCGGTCTTCAGCCGGGAAAAGGGCGACAGTGCGAAGTGACAATTCTGCGCAGTGCAATAAGTTCCACGCCATTCGGGATTGTGCGGTATTCGCCGGGAAATCTGTCGCCCTCCGCTGGGAGACCGTGCGCGCAAGTAACCTGTGCCGAAAGTGCCTCGGTCGACACCACTCGAGGGAGTGCAAAGTGAAAGTGTGGTGCGGGGTGGGGGAGTGCCGGCATCCCCACCATCGGTTGCTCCATGAAGTGCGAAAAACGGAGCCGGTCGTGGGCGAAGTGAACTTATGACGCCGAAATACAGACGATAGCGTACTGCTGAAAATTGTGCCGGTTGTGCTTCGCGGGCCCGCAGGGAGTGAAGTGTCAGTGTTCGCGCTGTTAGATGAGGGCTCTACCGTGACCCTTGTCGACGCCGAGATCGCGATGTTGACCGGTGCAAGCGGTCCGGTCCGTGCCGTACGGCTTCACGGAGCAAAGGGCATGTGCACCTCCGACGCCCGCTCCCGACGCGTGAAGCTGACCATCAGAGGCGCCGGGTTGAACACGACCTTCTCCATCACCGCGAGCACCATAGCCGAGCTGAACCTGCCGGAGCAGCAAGTGCCAGGACGACGCATCACCCCGAAGCTCTTGATCGGGCAGGACAACGCCCACCTGATTGTATCGAGAGAGGTCCGTGAGGACAACACTTCGCGCATAGTGTCGCGGACCGCTTTAGGGTGGATCGCTCACGGGGGAACAAACCCTGGCGCTGACGGCCCAGCCACTACTCTGGCCCTGCAAGCAGAAACCGCCGCGGACGCTCGCTTGAGGGAGTTGGTGAGGACAAACTTCGCCATCGACTCCCTCGGCGTTACATCAGCAGCTCGGGTCAATGCTCAAGACGCAAGGGCACTAGCGATGATGGGAGAGACCACCCGCCCCCTCGCTACCGGGAGGTGGGAAACCGGACTCCTGTGGAAAGACCCGACAACCGTGCTACCCGACAACCGGCAGTGCGCACTGAAGCGGCTACAATCTCTCGACAAGAAGCTGGCGGCGGACCCCACCCTGGCGGCCGCGTACGCCGACAAGATGTCACAACTTGTCGCCAAAGGCTACGCCAGGAAGCTTTCAACCCACGAGGCATCATTACCTGCCCCGCGAAAGTGGTACCTTCCTCACTTCGCGGTGACAAATCCCAACAAGCCGGGGAAAATCAGAATCGTCTTTGATGCCGCCAGCCGATGCCGAGGGACGTCTCTGAATGACCAGCTGATGACCGGCCCTGACTTGCTGTCCTCACTCCTGGGGAACCTCCTTCGCTTCCGAGAGGGAAATGTGGCCATCGCTGCAGATATACAAGAGATGTTCCTGCGCATCCATATCAGGAGAGAGGACCAGCCCTCCCAGCTGTACCTTTGGAGGTCGCCTGGCACACGGGACCCAGAGACGTTCCAGTTGACATCTATGATGTTCGGGGCGACGTGTTCCCCCAGCAGTGCCCAGTACGTGCGAGACAGAGTGGCCGGGCACTACGAAACCGAGCACCCCGCCGCCGCAGCAGCCGTTCGTTCCAAATTCTATATGGACGACTATTTGGACGCCGTGGATAACGTACACGAGGCTGCCGCACTGGTCCAGAGCGTGAAGGCCCTCCTTGCAAAGGGAGGGTTCAACCTGACCAACTGGGCCTCCAACAGCCCGGCCGCTATAGCACGGATTCTCCCCGGTGAACGAGCAACCGCCGCAGTGCAGATCAACAGCGGAACCACGGGGACGGAGCGCGTACTGGGACTGGTCTGGGACCCGTCGACTGACCGATTTCTTTACACCTTTCTCGACGCGGTCAGCCCCCAAGAAGCCACACAGCCTACGAAGAGGCAGCTCCTATCCATCATCATGAAAATCTTTGACCCGGTGGGTTTCGTCGCCTGCCTCACTATACGGTCGAAGATTTTACTGCAAGCCGTGTGGCGCTCGAGCATCAGCTGGGACGACCCCATCGCCCCTGAGCATGCCGAGCGATGGAGAGACTGGATGAGTCTGCTGAGGGAAAGCAGCGTGTCCATCCCGAGACGGTCACTCCGACACAAGCTGAGCAACGTTACACTGCACCTCTTCAGTGACGCGTCCGAACAAGCCTGCTGCGCCGTCGCCTACTTCGTTGAGGGAGTGCAAGGCGCGCCGCAAGCCACCTTCATTGCAAGCAAGTGCAAGGTGGCGCCACTCAAACCGCTATCAATTCCCCGCCTCGAGCTGCAGGCCGCGCTCATGGCGGCTAGACTGGCCAAGACTATTAAATCTGAAAGTCAGGCACGAATATGCAGAACCGTCTTCTGGACCGACTCGACCACAGTGCTGTGTTGGCTACGCACCGACCCACGGGCATACTTCGCCTTTATGGCGAATCGGTTGGGCGAGATCGACGAACTCACCAACATAGCTGACTGGAGGTGGGTTCCAACCAAACAACACCCCGCTGACATCGGCACCCGAGACTTGGCACTACCCGACCTGTCCCTGCAAGGAGAATGGTTCTGCGGACCTGCTTTCATCACGAAACCCGACGAGGACTGGCCCGAAGAGCGCGCCCTCACCACGAGGCCCGATGACTCGATCCTGGAGACTAGGCCCCAATATGTCGGCCTCATATCCACGGCCGGAGAGGCCCTACCCGCTATCGAGAGGTTCTCCTCATGGTACCGCCTCATCCGCGCCACAGCATGGATACTGCGCTTCATAAGGCGTTGCCGGATGGGGTCGGGCCGACCTACCGAAGGCCCGCTACGAGCCGAGGAGCTTAAGGAGGCTGAACGTAGATGGGTGATCAGGTCCCAAGAGAATGCCTTCACCCCCGATCTTCACAACATACAGCACGGCCAGGCGCTGCCTGCCGCTAGCCGCCTAAAGAGCCTGACGCCTTTCCTCGGCCCAGACGGAGTCATGCGGATGCGCTCCCGTTTGCAAGCAGTAACCGGAGCCACGAGCGTAGCCAAGACTCCGATCATCCTAGATGGCGATGACCCTTATACTCGGCTGCTGATCCGACACTACCACCAGAAGGCGGACCACCCGAGCACCGAGAAGACCATCGCAGGGGTACGGGGCAGCTTCTTCGTACTGCGGCTACGTACCACTAGCAGGAAGATCGCCCACGACTGCCCAACGTGCCGAATGCGGAAGAGCAAGCCCGTCCCACCCATTATGGGAGCGCTCCCAGAAGCTCGCCTGACGCACCATGTCCGCCCGTTCACACACTGCGGACTGGACTACTTTGGCCCTATGGAGGTCACGATTGGCAGACGCCGAGAAAAGCGCTACGGGGCCATATTTACATGCCTCTCCACTCGCGCCATACACCTAGAACTGGCTGCGTCGCTGAGTGCTGACTCGGCCATCATGGCCCTACAACGGATGGCGGCCCGCCGAGGACAACCAGCAGTGATGTACTCCGACAACGGTACCAACTTTCATGGAGCAAACAATGAAATCCGAGATGCCGTGGAGTCGCTCAGCCAAGACGCAAGGATGCAGGATACCCTAGCCATACAGGGTATCGAGTGGCGCTTTACCCCACCTCTGAGTCCCCATATGGGGGGAGCCTGGGAAAGGCTAGTACGTTCAGTGAAGCGAGCCCTAGGAGCTACACTGAAAGAAAGAACCCCGAGAGAGGAGACGCTTCTTACGGCGCTTGCAGAAGCCGAGTTCGTGGTCAACAACCGACCCCTGACCCACGTCTCGGTTGATCCGAGAGACGAGGAGCCCTTGACCCCCAACCACTTTCTAATGGGGTCAGCGGGAAAACGCCCTCACCTGTCACTATATGACAAAAAGGAGGAGGAGGTATGCCTCCGCCGCCAGTGGCGCATAAGCCAACAGCTGGCAGACATGTTCTGGAGGCGGTGGCATCGTGAATACCTCCCCACCATGGCCGCCCGGCAGAAATGGCACCACCGGGCCGACCCCATCAAAGAGCACGACTTGGTGGTCATCATGGACCCCGCTCTACCCCGAAACAGCTGGCCACGCGGACGTGTAATCGAAGCTAAGCCCGCCGCTGACGGACAAGTGAGAATTGTCCGCATACAAACAGCCACCGGCATCTACGTGCGCCCAGCGGTCAAAGTCGCGGTCATACTCCCGGCACCGACGCTCGCACCAGCTTCAACACCCGCATCCGCTGCAACACCCGCATCCGCTGCAACACCCGCATCCGCTGCAACACCCGCATCCGCTGCAACACCCGCATCCGCTGCGACACCCGCATCCGCTGCGACACCCGCATCCGCTGCACCACCAGTACCAGCTTTGACGCCCGCACCGACCCACGCCAGCCCAAGGGTGCCGATGAGGACCGCCCTCCGACGGCCCAGAGGGAGTGGCCGGCGAGGTCACCGCCGGAGTACACGTCTTCACAGCTAGGCGCAGACGTTACTGCACCGAGGGGAGAATATACCAGACGTGACTATCAAAGTTTGTAATACCCTCCGTTTGCATAACATCAACCAGTACATAACTCAGTAGGTGATACGACTAGATACGAAATCAACTACTGAGTTCGTGCAGCTTCGAACGAGAGACGACTAGATACGTTTCTCGATCGAGCTAGCATGTAGTACTAGTCGGGCTCACACAGACGACCTGACCACAAGCTAGAGAGAGAGAGAGAGGCGACTAGATACGCATCTCTATCTTGTTTGTTATGTCTGCACAAATAATTAATTGTGCAACGCCCGACTTTAATTTTAACCTGATAGAAGCGACTAGATACGCATCCCTATCTTGTTATGTTTGCACAAAAGAGGATTTGTGCAAACGCCCCATTTCAGTACATATTGGCTTTCGACAAGCGTAGTTCCGGGGGTTTTCGAAGAAGTGATGATAAGAATGCACGTTATCGTTTTCTTTTTCCTACGCCTCTGAACCTCGTTTTCGTCCCGAGACGCTACTGGGTGCTAACGGGACATTTCTCCGACCCCCGCCACCCCTACGGTCGCTCCCGGCGACGGTCCCGAAAACAGAGCGGGCTCTCATTGGTCGAGCTCCTCTGATCCACAAAAACTTATCAAAATTATTGTTCTACCAAAATTGTCTGTCTTTGTAAGCGATTCCTGCGGCTGCGGTGACTGATCTAAATAAACGATCTTTTCTGATCTGTTCATTAGCACCCGCGGAATCGAGTAAACTTACTTAATTTATGTATGTACAATGCATTTTTTGTTATTTGACGGCAAAGTATCACCTGTCCTACTTTGACCCCCATGACATACTTTGTAATAATTTTGGCTTCCTTAATAAAAATAGGTGAAGATTGCAATAGGCTCAATTCAAGCAGAAGGTCGTGATTTACATCCTAATTTTTTGATCAAGTCGATCCAAGATTGACAGAATCTACGGCAGCTCGCGAAATATTCACGAGTTCAAACTGCCCGATTCGCCGCACGGTATCGCACCGAAGTACTTGAACGACGAGTACATTTCTAAAATGCAGAGTATTCTCACGGATTCAACACGCCTTCTACCTACTTCGCCTGCATCTTCACCCGGCCTGAAAACCGACCGTGACTTTCTCTTCGCCCTCACCACCTCCTTGCAAGAAATCGTTTGCCTTTTTCAAGGCATTTCCCCTTTCCTTCCTACCCTGCTCTGAAGCGTCGAAGTGGCCAGCCTGATCTTCTTCTTCTAAAAACGTGCGGCAAGAGTTTACAGATCTTGTCCCGTACATATATGATATTAACTTTAAGAAATTTTTACAAAATATAAGACCAAAATGTTCCGATAAACTACTTTTTAGTAGTTTGACTAACAAGTGCTTGTCATTCAAAACCTTTTAATTAATTTACAGTTAAGATACTTACATACGCAACAAACTTAAATATAAAAACATAAATATTTCATAATAATCTTACTCAAAAGTATTTCTTATATCTATAAAAAAATATAAAAGCAGTTTCTTTCAGCTAGCCAAGTCTTCAATATATTTATTAACTGTTTTATTTTGATACAACTTTTAATTTCAGGAGGTAATATATTTACACAGCTAAGAATCATGTAATCTAACATTGTCCATATTTGTTTGTATGCTTATAAACCTTTAATCGTTCATTAAAATTGAGAACAGTATTGTAAGTGTACTCTAGTCCATTTGTATAATATATAGGGTTACTAATTTGATGAAATACAATTTTGCACGACAGAATTGATCTTAACGAAAGATTTTTGAGACTCTGATAAAAGTTTGGAATATTATGCCTTTGTTCGTATAAACTTTTATAAGCTAATAATTTAACCAATAAACTTTACACTGATTGATATTTATTTTACAGGAAAGTCCCCAGGCTGTAATTCCATACCATATAACAGATTCAGCTAAGGATGAATAGATTATTCGAAGTGTACAGATTGGAACAAAGAACTTTAATTTATATAATCTACTAACAATTGCTCATAGTCGTACACAATCTTTTTTTATTTGTAAATCCCACTTGAAAAAACAATCAATAATAACACCTAAATAAACATATTCTTTCACATGTACAAAATGCAGGAATGCCATCGTGTTCACTAACCTGAGATGAGAAGAAGGTTTGCCTAGATCCAGATCTGAAGAGGGAGCCCATCATGCCGTAGGCCAGGTCCATCTTATGGGTAACATCCCGGATCGAGGTGCGCAGCTTGGAGATATCTGGCTTCTCTTTAGTACTGGAATCTAAGTTTCTGGGAAACAAACGAAAAGAATGCATGACCAATGTAAGCGTAATAATTGAGAAAGGCACATTTAAATGGTTTGGACATAATGCAATAATTGCTAAGTCGAGATGAAGACTGGATGGAGAAAGAAGTTTAGTATCAGGAGAATATATTATGGGATGCAAGTGAATGGATATACAAGTCATCGATGCCCCACGAAGATATGGCACAATCACTTGATTCAAGTACTCGAGTCGGCTCATTTCAATGTAAACGAAACAAGGACTGTCTGGACTGATCGGTATGGCATTTCATACACTTGCCGAAATGGGTGATGGTTAATTAGTAGAGACCTGAAAAATTCGAAATATTTTTTTAGAAAAGTGTGTTATTTTTCGGTAAAAGTCTCTTTTTGTAGAAATTCACATTATTTTCAGTAAAATGAGGTATTTCAGCAAAAGTGGTGATATTTTGCAACAAAAATGGTGTTATGTTCCCTTGTTGGTATTTTGCAACAAAGTGCATTTTTTTTTTTAAATATGGTTTTAATTAATTTCTTTTTTGAAAATCTAAAAACGAATGACAGTATAGGAGTTTTCAATGTGAAGTTAGAAAATACCAAAATATTACATGAAACATCAGAAAATTTGTGTATTTCGTATTATTCAAGTGAAAATGGAAAAATTCGCTCTTTTCGTGTAAAAATGGCGAATTTGGTGTAAAAATTCGTGTTATCGAAAATGCGAAATTTTCAGGTCTCTATTAATTAGTTTTTAAGTACTTTATTAGATAGAATACTCACTTGTACATCTCCCCCAGTTTGATATCTAGACTCTGCAGTTCGGCAAACAGCTGGCACTTGTCCGTCCACACGTGCAGCTCCTGGACCAGCTCCGGCACAATGAGGAAAGTCCTCCAGCCACGGATCTTCTTCGACTTGAGGATGTCGCCGAAGATGTGGTCTCCGATGTACAGCACGTCCTTGCCCTTGGCGCCTATCAGCTCGGTGAATACGTCACAGGAACCTGTGAGAGAAAATAAATTTATTAAAAATATAAACGTAGAAATCAATCTTTCCTCCCTCGTTAAATCCCTTTCGACAGCCCTCTCCTTAACTTACTTCACAAGGTTGCCCAGCTGAGTGGCGAGTGGCGATATGTTTTCCTCGGTTGTACATAGTACAGACAGGGAAACTCTTGTGAGGTGTTACTTTTTTTGATTATAAGGAGACAACTTACGGAAAGCTAACTTCTAAGAAACGTGTTTATATGTAGTATGAAAAATAAATTGATGATACGTATGTGACATTTTTTTCTGAATTGAAGGAAATAAAATGGATAAGAGTACATAATATCAAACTGATTTGGTACCCAAAAACTGAATAACAAAATGTCACAGCATTTGTCAATGGTGACATCAATTGATGAAACCAATTACATATTAGATCATAGACATCAAAATATTAAACCCAATTTTTTAGAGATTCATTGTTTCTTATAACTTTTTAATAGTGGGAAGGCTGAGAACTGGCAAGGTATACAGAAACCATAGTTCATGGATGGCCATTCTAGGTGTGATGTCACCATGCCTGCACAGAGCTACTATATACGGAAGGGCCACTCTAGGCTAACACCCGGTAACATAGTAGCAATCTCGATCAGAAAAAGGGCAAATTAAAAAATACTTTACGGTGCCAAATGAGCTGGCAGCCCCACTCGCAAACTACATTCCTGGCCTATATTTCGCCTCACCAACAGTACTTTTGTCTAACCAACATAATTGAACTACATATTATCGTATAATATTTGCCAGTGATTAAAAAAATGTTTACAACTTTAAGTCATTCTCGGCCTGTCTTTTACTCCAGTAACAACTAAATATAAGATTCTCCTCCCAAATGATGTCAAAGTGGGCCTTCCAGCCCCTGAGGTTCTTGCTGGGGATCATTGTACCGACCTCCGGAGTAGACCTGCTCCTTCTGCAGCGGTCCCATGTGCGTGCCCACCCTGAGGGCTCCGGTCCTAGTGTCCACCTGACGCAGGATGGTCCCCTCCCCAAAGAACAGTGGCTTGCAAGCGTCCACCACGATGATGTCGAAGTAGGTCTTCCAATCCCTGTGAGGATCTTCGGGCTGAAACCGTAAGGAGATCATATATTAAACGAGGAACCTATTACTCGATCAACGTCCCTTCCATAAGCAATGAGGTCATTTACTCGAATGTAACCTTGCAATAGTAATAGACCGGTCAGTGGCTGAGTTGGCATCGCTTCTGGGTCCCAACCAGGCATCGTGAGTTCAATTCCTCGGGTGGCTAAATCCTCCATCATGACACGAGCAACACCTCCCACTTACTGTGATAGTAGTAAGAGATTTTCAGATATTGTGACCTGAGAATTTTTCTTAAAAAAAAAAAGGAAGTTATGTCACAAAATTGGACTACAAAAGTTTGTTACAATTATAAATGATTTAACATCTTGAAAGTGGGGATTTTCGGTCGAGAAATCGTAAAAAAAATCGGAGCATTTGCCGCGCCGTGCATCAGTTGTTTTTGTTGAGTGTTGTTTTTAGAAAAATTATGTTTTTGTTAATGGTTACCATCTTACCAGATAAAATGTTCATGTATTTATATAAATTGTATCTAAATATCATAAGCAGTTTCCACAGAATAGCTTAATATATTTATAGAAATGAATTTATTCTGTTACAAATAAACGATAAAGAAATGTGGAAATATTTTTGAAGTTTTACAATATTTTCCATAAAGTTAAATATGTAAGTGCATTTCACAATGAAAATAAAATAATACAAGGTTTTCCTGTAAATAAGTACAGTAATATGACTTTGAAATCCAAAAGTGATTTTTACGTAGGATATTTTAAACTTGGTAATTATTAATTTGCCAATCGAATAAAATTTATTTGAGTATTGTACAAACATATTTAAGACTCGGAATTCTCTTTAGAATGTGACCATTCCGAATAGGCTCCATAGTGCGCAATGGCGTTCCACAAGTTAAAGAGGTGGTTGATAGATGAACGGTTTTCTTTCGAAATGCTAGCTGAGATGGGATCTATGTTCCGAATAATTTCATGCGCACAGGTTTTTGATACTTCCTACGTTCAGAACCAACATGCCAATGTTGTTATCTCTGCCAGAGATTCTCTGGGAAGAATAGCTAGGTGAGTTAACTGCCTCGGAGAAAATGTGAATACTTTAGCGAGTATGAACTCTCTATTAATAGATTTTTGTTACATGTTATCCTTATTACAATGTTTTATTTACTAAATCAAAAAATTTACTGTTTTTTTGTAAAATAATTAAGCAAACTATTATTGAGTAAGATAGCCGGGCGAGTCGTATCCTCGTCTAGAAGTCGGGAGGAATCAAGTTCAACAAAGCACCGGTTACCACCTACCTAAAGTCATTTACAGAAAACTTTTTCATAGTCTGCAACGTTATAAGTATGTAACTACATATAAATATTTGCAAATGTAATGAATCTATTATATAAAGAAGAGCAACGGTGTTTGTTTTGTATACAAATCGAAAGTTTTATTCCGAGCTTGATGAAAATTTGCACACTTGAGCTTCGAAACAAGAAGATCACTGCCTACATGAGATTTCGAAAAACCACCCCCCACCCGCCGTTCCCACCCCTTAAAGAAGAATTTTGCTACTTTTTGATGAAATTTTTCATGTTTGATGTTCAAAATAAGAGGAAAATTACTCTGGGTAGGGGTAGGGGTAACCAAACTGTTCATAACCCCGAGCAACGACGGGTAATTCAGCTAGTAATTTATAAATTCTACTAAGTCCAAGTAGAAATTTTAGCTTTCAAAAGTAATTTTTAAAATCTGTTCTCCAATCCTATACTAGAACAAAAAAAATGTATTTTTAAAATAAAATAATACTAACTCTTCTTTTGCCACTAACCTTCTAATAAATTTAACATCAATAACAAATAAGAATAAAATAGCAACTGCAATAATTTCTAATATTGTGTTCTGTGCGAACAAAATCATATTATCTTCTCAAGCTAAAACTTTCCATTAGAATGTGTTAATCTGGATGTTTCTGTGTATATATTTGTACATAACAAGATAAACCCTACTAAGTAATATTTGCACAGTGCCCTTGAGGTGATTTTTAACAAAAATGGCATTATACTATATTAAGCAATAAGGAACTCCAGTACAATTTAAAAAAAATATATATCAGTAATGACGTTCAAACTTAAATACCAGCATATTTCGTTTTTCCTTTCTAAAGTCAGTTTTCATAGTTAAAATATTTTTCAAAGCAGGCCAAAATGCTCCAAATCTATGGTCGGTCAGTTTTGATGTTAGAATGTCAAATGCCAAAATAAGGATGAGCTTTGCCGTACATAATTACATTATATTCTATTCATGGTAAACCATAACTAAACATAAGTAATAAAATTATGTACCTTTTTAGAAACTTTAACTCAAAGAATAATAATAGTATTGAACATTAACATTATCATAATATCCATATTGATAATTGGTTTGCAGAAGGGTGAATGCAGGAAACTACACTAACGGAGGACTGAATGCGGTTGGCACAAAAAAAAAAGTTGTCCACAGAAGCGAAACTAACAGTCCACAATGGAGTGCTGAAGCCAACCCTGGCAGTGAGGCATGGAACTGGTAGAGGAAGGATGAAAGTAGACTGAATGCTGTAGAAATGAGATCTCTGAGACAAATGTATGTATGACCGTGTGAAAAATGTTGAGATTCGTAAAGAATGCAAGGCTGATGTATGCGTAATGAGCAAGATTAAGAAAGGGACGCTTAGATGGTTCGGGCATGTAGACCGTATGAACGAAGAAAGGAGTGTAAGAAGAATATATGATGAGAATGTGAATGGAATAAGAAGCCAGGGACACACAAGGAAGATATGGCAAGATCAAGTTAATCAAATGTTTGAGTCGGGCCATGTCAGAAGTCAGAATAACAGAAGAGAATGTATGAGACGATGTATGAATGTGAATGAAGCAAGAAGTGTATGCGAAGATCAAGTTGTTTGGCGATCCGTCCTCTCTGCCTACCCCTGCGGTGAAACGGCGTGATGGTTAGTTAGTTAGATAATTGGTTTGCTCATAAATACTCTAATTTATGTCATTAATAATAGCTGTTTATATTGAAAAACAATGATAGAGCTTATAGTCACCCAAATTACGTTTAAATTTCGCCAAAACTAATAAAGTACAAACCAAAATCGAAAAATAAAATAATAATGTCCATACTAATCCAAAAACAGAATGCGCATGTGACGTCAGATGTTCAAAAATGCAATGGTACCAACATAACACGGTGTTTTGATGAAATGATTTTTTATTTAGAATCAGCGTTTACTGATCTATACGAATACATATTTTTAAAGTAATTATATTTTTCACTGGAGTTCCTTATTAATGACTTACTTTTATTTCAGATATGTTTGGTGAAAATAATCACAAGAAGAGTTCAGTGGCGTTTGAAAATAACCTGATAACTGTACGATTATTTTCGACTGGTAAAATTCTGAATCTGTATTTAATTTGAAAACACCCTAAATACCAGGATCATGTGATGATATGTGGACAATCAAGACGGTTAGTTTAGACAAAACATGTCAAGAGATCTTAACATATTAACATACCGTTTTACACTTATCAGGTTATTCCCAACCACCACCGAGTTAATCAATCAATAATGTAGGTTCAATCCTCTCCTAGCAAAGTGTTTTATAATTGCACCGGGTTTAATAATGTTTGTCTGGCGTATAAAATGAACTAACCCGTGCACCGTGCGGGAAATCAAAGAGATATGTCATGATCTTGTTGGTGAACTTGTAGCCGCTGTTGGTGAGCAGGAAGACTTTGGCGCCGCTCTCGCGGATACGCGTCAGGAACATAGGGAGGCGCTCGTCCTTCTTCACGTACTGGTCCACGTTTTGGATGGTGCGCGACTTCAGGTCGCCGTGAATGTGCACATAGTCCACGGCATTGCGCACATCCTGGAAGATGGACTTGAAGGACATGGCCAGGTCACCGCCGCGCACTCCAGTCTTCTCCCTAGAATGGTGATGGTATAGTTAATTCCTTTGTGCCTAAGGAATTATAAGGTTTCAAGAAGCCACAGTAGCTCGGCAACGATTGATTGTTTTTGCTTATCATGTAGTGGCACCAAACAGCTGTAGAAATACATACTAAAAAGATCAGATAACAAATTAAATTTAAAAAAACATTATACGTATGGATAAATAGTTCAAAAGGATGTATAATATTACCTGTGTTGTTTAATTATAGCAAATAGCATAGAAATAGAAAATACACCCAGCTTCTCACATTTTTCATGCATTGAGATGGCAACATACTACACTAGCACCCCCTAGCAGCCTGGGAAACATGAATTGGTTTCTTTCATATAATTTAATAGATTTTCTGTGTATGTATTTTTAATAAATTATAGAAATCGAAAACTCATAAAACAAATATTAGATAACCCACATATACATATTGTATGACTTTACTGCTTTTTTGCTCATAAATGAAAAAAATATTAAAGAAGCTATTAGGCAGTGGCGTGCATTGCTCTGTGACCTCATCATAAAAAATCCCAAATTTCTTAGATTTACAATACATAATTCTGCTGGGAGTCATCTCAGTTGTTTCTGGTTGAAAATGACAAAGAAATCTCTTTGGAAAAACTATTATGATGTAAATAAAAAGTTTTATTAAATTTTTAATTATTTTTATTGAGATTTAAAAACCTCATTTTAATATTTAATCATTGTAGAAAATGATATTATTTGGCAGCTAGCTTTATAATGATTAAATATTAAATATTAAATGAAGTTTTTAAATCCCAATAACAATAATTAATAATTAAAAATTGAATATATTCTTTAGACTTTTATAAAAAGTCAATAGATGTCTCATATTAATAAAAAATCGGATATTAATCCCAAGACACTGTCTAGTTTGCAATTGTGTTCCTTAGGAACTTTCTAATCATTACAAAGATAGCTGCCAAATAATATGGGATAAAAAATGGAGAAAAATATTAACAAATCTTGAATTTGAGATATGATATCGATGAAGATGGCATAAATTGAACTGGTCTCATTAGCTAAGTTGGTTAAGCGGTTGCCCCGGGTAGGCAGAGGACCTGGCTTCGAATCCCAGATGAGACTGAAATCATTTTATTTTCCGTCATTTTTTCCGTTTTCATATTTTATTTGGGTTATGTTAATATTATTTTCTACAATGATTAAAAAGTTTTATTGTTTTTTTTTGGAAAAATAATATTTTTTCATTTGTATTATTTTTTTTAGGGTAAGCACAGCTTTTCAGCATTTATGGACTGCACGCCACTTCTATTACGTTTGTACTGACAATTATAAGCCTCGCCATTGATTATTATTTATATATGCTTTAATAGATATGAATATTTAAATGTCCACATTAAACCATATATAAATAAAAATTAATGATAAGAATTGTGATATGTTAAGCCAAACGAAATCTAAATATAAAAAATTAAAGAAAATTTCTCACATTTTATTTAAATAAGTATTTTATTCACTTTCTAAACCACCAGACTGAGCGCGAACGGCGAGTGGCGAGGCTAATAACTATTAGTACAAACCTAATATCCTTTTTAATATTTGAGCTATGGAGCTTTGAAAATTCCTTTAATAAAATAGGACCAGATATTACATTGCTTGTTACATATTTTTTAATTGTGCAGTAAAGAGTGATAAGGCAAACCCGGGCAGTAAAGTTACAAGTTCACATACGCCATGTTCATCTAGAATCCGTGAATTGTTTAGGTTTGATTTATATACATCTTATTACTTGTATAATGTTTTTACTGCCTACTCAAAAGAATACGATATATTATGTTGATTATAAACATAGATAAAGCCACATCGTAAGTATTAGCTCAATAATGTGCTTGAATGAATTTCCAAAGTGATTCTCTATGTTTACCTTGTGTACTGCGGTGAATTGGTGAAGAAATCAATTAAGCAAGCCAGCAGATAGGTCTCAGGTAAATTGAACAGCGTGTTCTGCACGTATACCCTCGACTCATCCAGCTGCAGGAACTTGTTGGGGTACAACTCGTACACTTGCGAACTGCAAACAGAAACAAACAAAGCATATTAGCATTTTTAGTATCGATAGCGAGGTGAATGAATCCGCTGTTTTGTTTGTAAACATTGAAAACACATTCTTTTGTCTTGGACGGTGTCCAAAACTAACACTATTGCTAAGGTCAATGAAAAAATTACACTAACTTCTAGACTTTGAAATGACTGGTCTGTTTCAATTGTAAAAAAAAAATTGTTACCATTATCAAAGAACATTAAATTTGATTTATTTTTAATTGCGAGTGACAGATTTAATTATTTTAATGTCTAGACTCAATTAATGTGTGGATGTCATTAAACCAACTAATGGCATGGCAACAAGATTTTAAAACTCGTACATACGTAACAGAACATTATTTATGTACAGGGTGGCCATTGATTACAAAGATTCTCTTTTAGAGAAAATAGTTCTTTAATTGTCTGAAATATGTGAAATTTTGAATTGAGCACTTCTAGGTGGAATATCTGAATAAAAATCAACTGCAATACATATTTTTAGACATTTCAAAATTGTTCAAAATAAGAAACTTTTACTCTTCAAAGAAAAAGAAAACTTATTTCACGCCTGGCGCACGAGAAGTTAAAATCTCGGTTATTGTTACTTCATCTAAAAATTATTTGTAAAGATTAGTTATTTAAGCAAAGGGAAAACTTATCTATTGTTCTTAGGTATAAAAGACCCTTTCTAATTTCCTATGTCTATCAACTTTCTAAATATAACAGTGTAATCATTTGTATCTTCCTTTAAAAACACTATGTTTTCATATCGAATCTAGGATATGCACATAACCTACCCAGCTCTTCTCTTACATCCAATAGGTACATACATACCGCAGCTCATTCTAAATCTAATAGGAAAATATCAGTGACATGCATTAGTCTATGATCAAGGGTGGCTGTGTGTAGTTTTTCAAGTTCAGGTACGAATAGTGCATTGAATATTTAAAAATAGCTATTTTATTATCATCTTCCACTGAGTGTTGTGGCCAACTGAAAAAAAATCAGCATACAAGTTATTACATACCGATTCACATTTTTTAATTTCTCTTTATGTTTTATTGTTTTTTACAGCATTTTTGCCTTTATGGGCTGCACGTCACTGGTACATATGTACCCCAGCTCATTCTCTTTCATCTAATAGGTGCATGCGTACCTCAATTCATTATTCTTACAACAATTGCTAGGGTACAGGAGGCATCTAGCTGAATTCTCTCAAATCAAGCATGGGGAAACCTAGCTCTAAACTATTGTAAAGTGCTAATAAATTTAAATACACAAAGTATCTACTTACTTAATCAACAACCTGAGCCAACACAGAGGAGATAGAATATATTACAAGTGAAGATATTCAGGAATATCAGTGGGAAGAACGGCTAAATGGTCCCCGGAACAAAACTGTACTTAAATCGGTGTTCAAAACCGGATAGGGTATGTAATATCCACATCTAGAGGTATCATGTAAAAATGAAATTTACAACTGAACAAATATTCTAACATTTTGCATAAACATATGTGCATAGATGAAGAAAAAAATAATGATGTTAAAAATTACAGATATCCGCTAATTTATTTTATAATATTGACATTCAAATATTTATTCTTATATCCAATTTAAAGCCAGAGAACATATTTGAACAGAACAAACTCACTGACAAGGCGTTTGCTTAAAATTATTTGAATCTAGAATATTCACTGAAATTTGCAGAAAAAATATTCTCACTGTTTTAAGAATTCAAATCCATGCACGCAGACGAGGATGTTTCCATAGGCGTCGACTTTTAAAAGATTTCCGTACAATGTGTCGAACCAGAGTCCTCTGAAAAATGAAAACATTACATTAAACTCTGTTACATTACATTTTTTTTCTAAGAGTAGTCACACAGTTAATAAAAAAATGTGTGGCGATCGACTGATATCGTTTGTAATTATATCATGTGATAACAATAAAAACCCAATTACAATTTGGATATATGTATATATTTTGAAAACATATTTTATACACATAAAAAAATAACGATACAAAAAAATTGAATTAACGACAATATTATAATGTATATCTCTACTAAAAAATTAAGGTACACATCTCCAATGATACATATGCGTGTATACTAATAGAAAGATCCCGATGTTTACTGAACATCAGTAGCAAGTTGCAAGGATAAGTGAGAGAAAAGAAAACATTAGTTGCCACGGTGCGTGCGAGGAGAGGTGACTGTGAGTGAGATAGGTGAAGTAAGAGATGAGATAAGAACTAACGGATTTTAAGAGATGGAATGCTGAGTAGTATTGACTCGTTTGAACAAGAAATAGTACAATATAGGTCGGCGATCGACCAAAAATACCTTCACGATTGACACACTAGCCATACATTATGATGTAATATTACATGATATACATTACATAAAAATTATTTTTAGTTTAGAGATACACAATGAGTTAGCAGTAAAATATGTCATAAGACTTTTATGGTATTAAGCAGTGTAGCGGCTCTTGCATTACTGAGCCAACATTTCAGATAGCCTTGAAATGTCCATCATATATGCCCTGACGATGGACACTGCGCAGTTCTTTAAAGCATTGGCTCAAGAAGGAGGAAGAAGTGCAACACGGCTTAATCAAATAAAAAGCCAAGGTTAACTGGCGTAAAGACTGTCACAAGTAGTTCAGAATCAGTTTATTATAAATATTGAAATGTGTTACCTAATTGGAAAAGATGGATCATATTCAAACTCCATAATTTCCTGTGGGTATCCTAAATTGACAAGGTGCTCCTTAACGAGGTTGAATCCCAGGGTTTCATATTGTGGAGATTTGTATTCTGGAAAAGAGGAGATGGCATTTGTATACTTCAAAACAAGACTACACATTTACATATATTTATTTATACCTAAAATTTATTACTAAACCATTTTTATTTAATTTATGACAGCTGCAGATCTTTGGGATTCGTATGGATTTTGGCAGGCCATAAATTATGTAAAGAAAAACCCAGATTTGTATAAAACATGAATCGATGATTGTTAAAACACTCAATATGCCATGCATACATGTTGTGGGATATCGGTGAAAACTTTCACATTTTAATATATATTTTTTAATGCTTAGTATTTTGTCATCAGTTATTAGGTATATTTATTCCTGACATTTTAAAACACTTGATTATTCTTTTAGGTGAGTGGTTTTCTAAACATAATTAGTTTATTTTGCCATGTACTTTATAGGTTTTTTTTTAACTATCATCCATTCACAAAGTCGCACATTAGGAAGGAAATAGATAGATTATGTACCAAAATAAATCAATTTTCATTTTTGACCTGACCGGTTTAAGCCTATGACGGGCATCTTCAGACTGGTAGAATTTTTCCTTAAACTATGGTGTATATATAATTTGTGGGGTATCGGGGGTGGTAAACTATGATTTTATTTAAATTTTATTAATCAGTATTGCTGTATTCTGATTTCACCTACTATTTGTTTAAAAATATTTTGTATTTATTAATATTAGCTTTATATACCCATCTGGTTACAAAAACTGTTAAAGATGGGTTATATTGTGTTTTTATAATGCGTTTATACAATGAAAGGTTTGCAAATTCTGAATTTATTATGGTTTTCTCATCGTAGTTGCTATGTCATATTTCACAACTGTATTTCCAAATATTTGGTTATTAACTGCTGTACTGGACAGATGTGGTTCTGGACACCTGTGTGCACAAAAACTGTAAATATAGGGCGCTGGTTCCAAATACGTTCAATATCTTCTGAGGATGCCTTATAGTAGTGCCATAACAGTGCTCTCACGTATG
Organism: Halesus radiatus; assembly: GCA_022606495.2. Lineage (NCBI taxonomy): Eukaryota > Metazoa > Arthropoda > Insecta > Trichoptera > Limnephilidae > Halesus > Halesus radiatus. The sequence goes on from JAHDVE020003877.1 coordinate 153,954, forward strand.
AGGTTGATCTCTGCCTGATCCTGGCCCTGGCGAGCCCGAGCAGGGCCGGCTACTCCTGACTAGGTAGGTCCCAGGATCCCTCAGGCAGAGTTCAGAGGCTTGGCGAGGCAGCAGATGGAAGGTTTCAGGTAAGGCGAAGGCAAGATAAGTAAAAGACTTGTTCGGCTCTTGAATGACAACTGACTCTCCGTACTAGTTGTTTCTCTATTTATTTAAAAAATATTCAACATCTGTTCCACGTTTAGGGGTAATTATTATTAATGGGGGAAATTATTTTGAGGAAAGAAATGCCCGCAAAGATGATCAACTAAACTATAACACAAATGACTTGTTTAAATTAATGCGTAATTGTACTTGCACAGTAATATGATCCTTTATCGAGGATATATTATCTTACAAATATTAAGAAACTCATAAAAAGATGGAAAACAAATGACTCGATTAAATTAATGCGTAATTGTACTTGCACAGTAATATGATCCTTTATCAAGGTTGAATCAACTTATGAATATTTAGAAACCCATAAAAAATGGAAAATAAATGACTAGATTAAATAAATGCGTATTTGTACTCCTACAGTAATATGATCCTTTATCAAGGATGAATCATCTTATGAATATTTAGAAACCCATAAAAAATGGAAAATAAATGACTCGATTAAATTAATGCGTATTTGTAGTCGTACAGTAATATGATCCTTTATCAAGGATGAATCATCTTATGAATATTTAGAAACCCATAAAAAATGGAAAATAAATGACTCGATTAAATTAATGCGTATTTGTACTTGCACAGTAATATGATCCTTTATCAAGGATGAATCATCTTATGAATATTTAGAAACCCATAAAAAAATGGAAAATAAATGACTCGATTAAATTAATGCGTATTTGTACTTGCACAGTAATATGATCCTTTATCAAGGATGAATCATCTTATGAATATTTAGAAACCCATAAAAAATGGAAAATAAATGACTCGATTAAATTAATGCGTATTTGTACTTGCACAGTAATATGATCCTTTATCAAGGATGAATCATCTTATGAATATTTAGAAACCCATAAAAAAATGGAAAATAAATGACTCGATTAAATTAATGCGTATTTGTACTCGTACAGTAATATGATCCTTTATCAAGGATGAATCATCTTATGAATATTTAGAAACCCATAAAAAAATGGAAAATAAATGACTCGATTAAATTAATGCGTATTTGTACTCGTACAGTAATATGATCCTTTATCAAGGATGAATCATCTTATGAATATTTAGAAACCCATAAAAAAATGGAAAATAAATGACTCGATTAAATTAATGCGAACCTCTCATGTGAACAGTGATATTATTTTAGGAATGCACAGAAACCTATAAAAATATGAAAACAAAACCATAAAGCAAAGGAATTGGTTAAACTAATGCGAATTCTGCATGTGCACAGTGATAAGACTTCTTATCACGGCTGGGTAATCGTTTCATCACATCTTATTAACATCTTCAAATTTGGAATGAATATGCGTCTGTTACAACTGCATTAAGGCATTAAAATCATTACAGTAATATCCCGCAACAAATTGTCGGTATCAAAAATATATATATAAAAATTTCGTCAAGATAATGATTTCATCGATCATGTAGTGCAAACGAATTATATAAGTGGGAAAATCGTTTTTCTTTCGGATGTTTTATAATATTTAACACACCAAATCTGCTGAAAACGCAAACTAGTTTGATGTTTCTTTTCATTTTCTCTAAATCAAAATAATAATTATTACAATAAGAAGGTTTAAGAAAATATGTAGGTAATAAGATATGGCATAATTTTTTAAATCACAAAAAAACGGTCAGCACCCAAAAATACACACTTTGTAAGTACCTAGCAGAACTTTTTTTATAAATAGACCGATTTTACTAAATAATAACATACAGTTATTACAAAAAAAAACTTTTCATTAAAATGAAGTTGTACAAATTAAACTTGAAGACAATAATTTTTTTTTTAAATAGGTAAAACATTCAAAATGTGCCTTCACTGGTTTTCAAACTGGACCTATTTTCGGAAATTTTGGTATGTATTCCATAGAATTTAAAATATTACAGTTTGAGGACATTTGGATTTCGAAACCTTATACATTATCCTAACTATCCTTATAGAATTCACAGATAAATCATCTGTAGTACTGCTTGAGTTAGCAACCTACAAAGTGATGTTTATGGCCATTTTTGATTCTTTTATCGATGTTTTTTTCATATTACTATCTGCCAATGTATTAGGGTGGGCTACTAACTAGACATGGGCGAGATTGAATGAATGAATGCATTCAATCTGGTGATACACTCGATCTGATTCTCAATTTAACACGGAATTAATTCTTCATTTCTTAGCTTAGGACTTGCAACCCTACGATTTTTTAACGCGCGGCAACATAACTACGGAGCGAATACTATGGGCGTCATCGCAAAGTCACCGCAGATATTGTGCAGTGTGCAGGACTTCATCTAACATATAGAATCCCGCGGCGCAATCCTTGAAAACCCGTACGTCATCGTTAATTCGCAGTCCACGCAGTCCGTGTTTCCTAATTCGAGGAATTAAGAAATGTATTCCGTATTCATTTGTGTCGTTGTAATCACTACGTCTCTAGTCCGTTGATATCGAGTCTGTCCGTACTAGGTCCGCAGGGCGAAAGTTAGTTATGTCACAGCGAGACACTAGTCAGAAGTTCCTAATTCATTCCTCAATGCCTGCGGCGATTTCGTTCGCGTTAGTCCCAGGGCGGCCAAGCCGTCAGTTTCAATAGACTGGTGAAAATTTCCGATGTAATTAGTACTCGGTAGGGTGCATCTTTGTTTGGCTCGTAATATTGTCGAAAAACGAAACCATTATTTACTACTCGTACCTTGAGGTGTGTATATATATATATATATATATCAGAGGTGTGTATATATTTGTCGTATTACTTATTATCTAGTTGAGTACGATTGTTATTTTAGTGTTTATTTTATTTTTAAATGTGTCATTTCCACCACTAGCACAATTTTCAACACGAAAAAATCCCCGTTTTTATTTATTATATTTCATTATCATTAGATTTTTTTTTTTGAGAATTAAAGGAATGAATTAAATGAATACATTAACAAGACTAGATGAATCAGACTGATTCGCTTCACTACTGTGAATGAATCTGGCCATGTCTAGGGCTACCGCCTAGTTGATAATAATGAATGGTGATATTGCTTACCAGCCAGGGTGTAGTCCATGTCGAATCCAAAGAATTTGATATTGTCCAAATGCAGAGAGCGATTGACGAATATTCTGTAAGAAAAAAGAAAATAAATCGTTATAATAAAATACGCAACATTTTTTTGACTGTGATAAAATCAAAAGAGTGCTTGAATAGAACGTACGTAAAACATACATGGTATCTATAGAGAAATAACATAAATCATTCGCCGTTTCTTTCCTCTGTGATCTCATTCAATCCCATGTAATAAAACCATTATGCGGTACTTTTCCTATCATAAAAATGATAACTATTTTATTACTTAGGCTTTACTACTTATAAAATCACATAGATTACTTTAACCTAGTTAATATCTATCAAATATCATAAAATTCAGAGGCGCAGCGAAAAAATCACACGCCCCAGAGCCTAATCCCATTAGTTCCATTATGGTCACAATACATAAATGTTTTGTAATGAACACACAATAAAATATGTGTCATTTTGCTTAACCTTATTCGAAGCAAAAAAGAAAGAAGGTAAACAGGTTGTCATTATGAAAAAAATGTTTTCATTTTAAAACACCAATCAAAACCGAAACGTTGCTTGGTGTAACTTTAGTCTCAAATGACCAGGTACTTCTTCCCGTCTTTCCCCATTTCAGTAAATTAAGAAAAAATGGAGATGATACAGGCCAGTGTTGCACAACCCGCGGCTCGCTGGCTCATTTCGTGCGGCCTACTTGACTATAAAATTTCAAAAAGTTTGCAGTAATTTTGGTGAAAAAAAGGAGAACCGCACTTTTCAATGCCAGTGAAATGACAAAATTGTGGAATATTTAAGAAAAAAATGTTTGATACGTGAACATTTGATGCATTCAAAAGATTTCAAAGAAAAAATTTTGTTTGGAATTTGACTATCCGCAAGATAAAAATCAACAGCATTTATTGGTTTGATCTTTGGGCTAGGAAAATTTTGTCCGCGCCATTAATGACTTTGAATGGATTCCATTTTAGAGGGGAAGGTACGCGGCCAAATGTTGTTCCTGAAATATATTAAGTAACAGAAGTGAGTTTTGATAATTTTTATTTATTAGCAATCGTTCGAATTTCCGGGTGCTATCTATGATCAAAATATTTAACGGTCTCCGTTGTTTTACGAAATACGAAACAAAAACACCGACTGCAAGGTTAACCATGCCAAGTTGCAGGTAGTGGCCTGCCAACAAATAGAAAATGGATATATTGGCCCTCTGGATAAAAAGGTTGTACATCACTGCTAGGCGCAGTTAAAAAAAAAAAAAAACAGAAATAACCAATTTGCGAAAAAAATGCAATTTAATGCATTATCTTTCATAAAATACCAGCATGCAATAATAACAATATATATTTTTTAAATTATATGAATACCGCACAAGAGTTCCAACTGCTCCCAACCGTCTGGAGCCAGTGAGACTATGGCATCCCCAATTGGGGAATGTTGTGAGGCTGAAGGTATTGGGAAGGGGAAGGAGGATGGGAAGAGGAAGGTGGGCAAATACCTGGCTATTCAGATCTGATCACCAAACACGGCTAAAAGCCATTTCAAGCAATGTCTCAATTCTGAATGGTGGTCTTTCAGGGCGATACTGAGAGTATCTTCCACTCTGGAACGTGCGCAAATATACTATATATTATTTTTTAATGAATTAATTGTGAAACAGCACAAATTAATTAAATAAAATTTACTTGCGCACGCCGGGATTTGAACCCGCGACGTTAGGATTCGTAGTAGAGAGCCTTACCCCTTGACCATGGAGGCCGTTATTTAGAGCCATTATTCAATTGCATGGAATACATAATACGAGATGAAATAATCAAAAGCTACAGTAAAAGAACATAATACATAAATGACAAAAATATACATTTGAGAGAATATTCAAGTCAAAGCTTGAACAAGGTTTTAGTAGAGTCCGTGATTTTAGACATTCTAAATGATAATCTTCGAGTTCTAATTTCGTAAAGCCTGACAAAATTAATTTAGACTGTTACGAAAATTTCAAGACCCTGACTTGAGTTAACAAGTCTCGACATTCTGGACAGTGGAGGATGGCATCCATAATTAGTAGAGTGTTGATTGAGGAAAAACAATTCATTGTTTCTGAATCTACGGCAAGGAATGTTGAACTGGATGAGTTGCAACAAAGAATGTGAGTAAATAATACAATTGATTATTTTGAAAATGCAAATGAGATCAAAGACTTTCCTACGCTTTTCAAATGAAGAAATGTTTATGGTTTGTTCAATTTCATCATAGGAGTAATCGCATCTTTCTCGCCCTAATCTCCATGCAATTCCACGTAAGAAGTGATGTCATACGGATTCAATGTGATGGATATGAACAGCATAGAAAGGATACCAAATGACACTGGCATATTCAAGATGAGGGCGTACTAGTAAGCAGTAAGGGGTACATTTGAATATCTTTAGCGTCTCCTTCAAGGTCCGGCCCTCTTGCAGTTTCCCAGACGGCCGAAGCTTTTAATTATAAATTAATGATTATTACCGAAGTATTTTCAGATAATGACCGAAAGCCTCAGAAGAAAATATTATTTGCAATTATAAATGTTATGAAAAAATAAGGAAAATAACATTCCAAGACGAAAATACCCAAACGTCGCAGTTAAAAACAAAATTCACATCGTAAATAACAACACGATAATTTTCATTTCATAAAGATTGAATTACTGACACAGAAACCGCCATTAAAATTTATCCCGGAATAGATTGGCACGTTTTTCACGGCGCAAATTCGTCTGAAAAATCTGAAATATACCGAGAGAACGCCGAAATTCTTCATCGGAATATAAATATTAACACCTGAATCAAATGATTTCAGTATCTGCCTACCGACATCTGCGAGGAACGAACTGAGGTCGCGAGTGTACCTTGTGTATATTATGAAGCCATATTAATAACCTACATATTTTGTAAACATTCTATAAATAAGGCACCCTGAAAAATATCTGGACTTACAGCTGTAAAATGTCAAGAAAAATGCGAGCTTTAACCCCCTCAGACCTGAATTAAAACCGGCAAAGTAAAACATATTATCAATCTCAAACTAAGTGGGTAAAATAATAATGTGTACTAGGAATAATATGTAATATGGGAATAATATGTAAGGTACATAAATAATATAATTGGATAATATGATGTATAATATAAGTATTAAAATAGGTTAAGAATAATATGTATATATGCAGTTAATTAATATAATACGAATATATTTAAGTTAAGAAAGTGAAATAATTATGTATTCCTAACTTAATAAATAATAAATAAATAAGAAAAATTTAAAAAAAAAAAACATATCTCACAGCTATTTTAAATGTGTTTCCTTTCACCCCTTCCTCAATATTTGCCTCTTCCCCCGCCCTTTACTAATCCCTAGTCACGCCCCCACCCCCACTGTGACATAATTTTGTAAAATTGTTTATTATATATGTTCCCCTGACGATGAAACGGTTGTTCCGAAACCGGTCGGCGTGAAAAATAAAAGTGGTTAAAACGAAGTTTGATGGTTTCATTTGATTGTATTAAATAATGCTTATTTTTGTTTTCAATACTTAAAGGTTTTGCTACTTAATTTGAACATTAGGTCTCTAAGGGCGTATTTCACTTAAAATGACCAATCATGTAAACAAGAATATAACATTGCGCAAAAGTCAAGAAAAATACACCTTCGAAAATAAACATGACTACCGCCTGAACGAGTAGCCCAAAATCCAATGAAAAAATCGCGCAAAGCCGATAATACCAGAAATTATTGGAAAATGAAAACCGCCATTTTTTATAGGCCCTACTAGATGGGCAGGAAAAAACTCTGAAAACTACATATACTCGTATTTATAAATATACGTAGTGATTGAATAAAATAAACTTTTTTTATTTATTCCAATTTAATTTAAAATAAAATAAAGTGGAAAAAAGTTAAAACAGTGTCTTTTATTTAATAATTATAATGGAATTCCACTATGTAAAAATAGAAATATTTGAAATATACGTACAGCACGAAATGGTTAAAGCGATATTTAGACGCGATTGGATTGAAAAAATTGTAAGTTATACGGAATAAGCCGTTTTTTATCGGTAAAAGATACCATCAGGTAGGTAGTACCCGGTTTCATCCGGGATTCAACACTCTTGCTTTCTTTATTGAAAAAATATGGAACAAGCAATATTGTAATAAAATGTCCTAGTTTTAGAGCTTGAGTTAATTCCAATTAAATATCTTGGGAGTATTTTAATTCATTACCAGAAAAATCTAAAATATAAATAACAATTGAAAAGATTTTAAATTTTCACTTTAAGAAAAACACTGAAAAGATAAATTGAAAAATGCAATAAGTAAATAAACAAATAACAAATAAAAAATAACACACACAAATAAAAATACGTACAAGCTCAGCATAATTATGGGAATACATCTTGTATACATATCTCTTCTCTATATATGAAAATGATGTTTGTTTGTCTGTCCTCAATTTTCTCGAAAATTACATGAGCGGGTTCGCTGAATAAGAGCACAGTTTGGTATTATTAGTGCCGGGAAGGTTTAGAAAGTAGTTTGAATGATATCCAATATGTAAAACTGTTGCTATAACGTTTTAAAATTAGTATGAAAAACATTGAACCCGCCATATTGAGGTTAGCCCATAGATATACCACTCTGGTTAGCCACAGATTAGATATTCGAAAGAAGGTTTGTTTGAGTAGAATATTTTCAAGGTGGAAAACACAAGTATGTACCTACTTAAGAACTTTTTTTTATTTAGATATGTTTTGGAAAAATTAATGTTTGGAAAAAAATAAAAAAATTAAATGAATGTGTATTTGTTTAGTGATAGTAATAGTCATAGCAAGGCATCACTTTCGCTGTCAGATCAATTATGGCATCCAAACGACAAGCAACAATTCGCAACTTTATTATAAATTTATTCGAAAAAAAAAACCTGAGCAAGGCCGGGTACACATCAGCTAGTATAATAATATATTTATTTTATAGCTATTATTATTTAATTGCAACATACCGCTAATGGAAAATATGGTTACATTTCTTTTTTTATATATAATAAAAAAAAATATATATATATATATATATTTCACGATGGACAAGAGGTTGTAAAATGAAAAAAGTTGGGTTGTCCTAGAAATTTGATAAGGCAGAAAAGCCAGGCAAATTATATGACACACCAAATTAAAAACAATTTAATTATTCGCACCTCGTTCCAGAATGGAAGACATTCGCAGTTTTGGTCCGACAAGAGACCACACAATTTAGAACCGAAACGTTGCTTGATATGGCTTTACCTATGGTTGATGACCATATCTGTATAGCCAGGTTCTCAATCATCGCCTCCTCCTTTCTCCCCCCTTTGTTCAGATTATCCCCCAAAAATTAGGGAGGCGATAGTGCCAAGTAGTGTACGGATAGTCGGAGTACATTGTTATTACATTATGCAAAATCATCGCAAACAAGCGTATGTTTTTTATTATTTTTATTTAATGTAAATCAAATTTAATAATCTTATTATTAAGTTCTGCAAGTATTTTTAGGTTTTATTATTGTGACAGCTGTTTCGGCGTTCAAGGTCATTTTCAAACTGCGATTAATCCACACTGTGAAGACCTATTTATTTGATTTTATTTACTCCCACTCCATTCTAATTTGGACGGGTTTCTAAAAATAATGATTTATTATCGGTAGAACCGATTTAGTAGAAGATAATTAAAATTCTGTATTCTGTGAGGTTTTTACATTTATAATGTGTTTCTCCGCATTTAAATGATAATTTTGAACGCCGAAATAGTGGTTACAATAATAAAAACTAAAAGCACTTACGGAACTTAATAATATTATTAAATTAGATTTACATTAATTAAAAACATAAAATTAAATGGAGTTCGACGAATTAAACACATAAACGATTAACAAAGATATCGTTATTTTGAATAGAAATATTGATCACATTAATTATAAACGTTCCACAAAATGTTACAGACTCATCTAATCGTATAATGGAAAACAACAAGGTCAAATTCATTTTAAATTAACGGAAAAACAACTCCAGATTGTTTGAATACTTTATATGGAACGTGTAATTTTCCGGATGACCGGTTTTCCATTCAGCCTCTCAAGCGATTCGATATTAGACGTCGCGCAAGAAAAAACTCGTGAATTTATCTATTAAAATCTATTATTAGTGTGGATAATGTAAACAAGAAAATATATTTTCATGCGTATGTCGCCCACTTAAATAAATGTCAATAGTGTCAGCTGGCTTACTTTTTGTTACTTAAATAAGACTATGAAAATACAAAAAAAGAGTAATTGACTAACGGCAGTTCGTCCCAACCCTACTGAGGAACTGTTGAGCCGAAATTTTGCCTCAACACTGTTCAAATGCGCAAATACGCTCTTTCCAACTAAATTCTCGATCAAATTTACGATCAATTTAGGATATCGATTTTTATGGATTAAGTTCCCCTCAACAGAGGACTAGTTATAAAACGTGTCAACAGGGTGAACAAATGTCAGTGAAATGTCAAACGTCATTATTGGTACGCGATCTATTTATCGCGATTCAAATATTGAATGACAAAGATTTATTTCCGTTTAAGAAAGTCAAAACATGTTTTTTGTATGTTTTAAATAAAATTGAAGAAAAACTTATTTGACTTATTATAAGCTACGTTTTGTTTTGTTTTTCAAGAAAGAGAAGTCAAAGGTCAAATTTATGTCTATGAAAGTGTGCGGGCAATATTTTATAGTCTACGAAAGTGGGCGGCCACCTCCATAGTCAATTTAGGATAAAATATGCCTGGAAACAGGCAAACAGAGCGAATGCTGAACAAAACATTTGCCTGATCGGTGCCTCCGATTGATCATTCGAATAGTTGGGAAGAACGGCCGTAATAGTAATAAGTTGTGAACCTAATTAATGTAAGTGTTTCTGACAGTTGTGAAGCCAGTCCTAATGTGGCAGTATCCAGTGAGGCATGGAATTGCCTAAATTAGATCAAATACAGTACAAATGAAATGCGTGTGACCGAATTACAAATGAGGAGATCAAAAAGACGTTCGTGGTTGATGTAAACATGGTGCTTGAGTTTAAGAAAGAGACGCACTGAAGGTTAGGGCACGTACATCGAATCGACGAACATACATACGAGTATTGGAGTAGTGGCGGTTCGCAGCCTATCTCATTGGGAATTAAATCGGAGATTTAAAGTGAGAAATGACAATGTATAAACTATTTCTTCGGACAGAAAGCCCCACAGACGCTGAATTCATAACGCACATATGAAATTCAATTCGAACTTGCTCGCGGGCCGTATTACCTATACGGACGGGTGGATTTTTTAGTATCGAATTTGAACGGCGCGCTTTTCAAAGTTCGGTAAAATTATGGTACATGTTTGTTTTATTTTTTGGAGTTCAGTGCACAAACGAGCGTTGGAAAAAACTGCCACTGATCAGGAAAATGTATGATGCGGAAGTGAATGGAATAAGCCATCAAGGATATTTCGGGAATAAATATCACGATCAAGTCGTAACAAATACTTTAAAGGTATGGATAAATGTGGTATTCCATCCTATCTGCACACCCTTTGGGTGAAACAACGTGATGTTAAGAGGAACGGGTGCGCTGCCTGTTTCATACATAACTTATTTTTGGATTAGAGTCAAAAATCGCGAAAAATCAATTCCTTTAATGGCCTATATTTCATAATGTAAAACAAAAATAAATAAAATACTTCTCATAGGTATTTCACAGATATTTAGTAAACCTTTAATTTAAAAAAAAAACATATCATTAGGTTTAGGTGAGTATTTTGACCTCAAATCCAAAATTAAGTTTTGTATGAAACAGGCCGCGCAGCCGTTCCTCTTAAATTATATTGTAAATAAAAAGGTGAAACTTAGGTTTGGTTCCGCAAAAGCGCCTAGAATCAGATCTTAAAAAAATAAATAAAATCAATTTAAAGAATATATATATATATATATATATATTTATTAAGATTGGAATTAATTCACTGAAACTTTTCACTTCATTGTAATATTAATTATTGAATATAACATCAATAACTATCAATGAAAATATGAAATAGAATACAGATATCAGTCTCACGGTCTCAGTCGCGACTGAACGATTTTGTTTTCTGTGACAATTAAAGAAATTATGAAATAGAATACAGATATCAGTCTCACGGTCTCAGTCGCGACTGTACGATTTTGTTTTTCTGTGACAATTAATGAAATTATGAAATAGAATACAGATATCAGTCTCACGGTCTCAGTCGCGACTGTACGATTTTGTTTTCTGTGACAATGAATGAAAATATGAAATAGAATACAGATATCAGTCTCTCGGTCTCAGTCGCGACTGTACGATTTTGTTTTTCTGTGACAATTAATGAAATTATGAAATAGAATACAGATATCAGTCTCACGGTCTCAGTCGCGACTGTACGATTTTGTTTTCTGTGACAATTAAAGAAATTATGAAATAGAATACAGATATCAGTCTCACGGTCTCAGTCGCGACTGTACGATTTTGTTTTTCTCTGACAATTAATGTAATTATGAAATAGAATACAGATATCAGTCTCACGGTCTCAGTCGCGACTGTACGATTTTGTTTTCTGTGACAATGAATGAAAATATGAAATAGAATGCAGATATCAGTCTCACGGTCTCACTCGCGACTGTACGATTTTTTTTTCTGTGACAATGAATGAAAATATGAAATAGAATACAGATATCAGTCTCTCGGTCTCAGTCGCGACTGTACGATTTTTTTTTCTATGACAATTAATGGATATATGATACAGAATACAGATGTCAGTCTCACGGTCTCATTCGCGACTGTACGATTTTGTTTTCTGTGACAATTAATGAAAATATGAAACAGAATACAGATATCAGTCTCACGGTCTCACTCGCGACTGTACGATTTTGTTTTCTGTGACAATGAATGAAAATATGAAATAGAATACAGATATCAGTCTCACGGTCTCACTCACGACTGTACGATTTTGTTTTCTGTGACAATGAATGAAAATATGAAATAGAATACAGATATCAGTCTCACGGTCTCACTCACGACTGTACGATTTTGTTTTCTGTGACAATGAATGAAAATATGAAATAGAATACAGATATCAGACTCTCGGTCTCAGTCGCGACTGTACGATTTTATTTTCTGGGGCTTATTCTGTTTCATATTATCATTGACTTATTGATGATTCAATAGATATAAAAAAAAAAAAAAATAAAAAATAAAAAAAAAAAATAAATAAAAAAAAAATAAAAAAAAAAAAAAAAATAAAAAAAAAACAGTTAGGTACAGTGAGATAATTTTGAACAGTTTAAACAAAGCTAAACTTTATTGAACAGTTACCTATATTTGCATTGCAAGTGTGCATGCGGAGCATCATACCGGTTGTAACGCAACACATGTTTGTCGTAAAACACAATAATTAATGCAATGCATAAATGTAATATGATTTCCTTATTTGGTGCTGATATTATTTACGATCAACCTTGACTGCAAATAACCAAAGAAAACCAGACCAACACAATGTAGCTATAAAATCACGTCAGACATTTTGGTTCGTACGTACATAATATATTATAGAGGTCGATTCACGATTTCACGATTCATGTGTGGCAGACACGAGAAAAAATAATTCCTTATTCTATTTATTGAAATAACTTATTGAAGCTTATAAACTACATCGTAATTTAATCATTGAAGATTATGTTAACAAATCTCAAATGAAATATGAAACAGAAAATATACAACAAAAAGGATATCAGTCGCATCCGGAAATCGAACTAAAGAACTGTGTGACCGGGAAAACGCTCTAACCACTGAGCTATTGAGACCTTATTATTATCCGTCATTTTAAGTCACTTAAAAATAATTGTGTGTGAAGCCATAATCGACATGTTGGAAATTCAATTAAAATTAATCTGCTAAATAAATTAAAAATAAAATTTGGAGATTTGATCCTAGTTGGACGGTCAAAGCTTTCTCACATTTTGTTGTTAAATAATGTGTGTTTCAAATAAATAAATATTATTATTATTATTTACAAAGATATAATGGGACTAAATAAGGTGAATAGATAAATCAATGAAATTTTATTTCTTTATACAGTAACTCCATACAGTAGGCCACGAGGGAAATAAATTCCCGCAAGGCCTATATCATCTTTGGGGATGCTGTATGGAGGATCTTTTAGAGGTTAAGAAGGCATTAACACGAGTCTTGAAGAGACCCATGTTGTAGGAGGGAGGAAACACAGAGGCCGGCAGATCATTCCACAGCCGAGCTGTTGAACACAAAAACGAGTCGTAGAAGCGACCCGTTCTTATGTGACAAATGTTAACCGTGTGCGAATGTTGGGCTCGCGTTTGGCGTGTTTCCCGACTGTGCACCAGTACCGAAGGGATCAATAACGGTAGTTACTCAGAGCATCTTCCATTAAAATACCGGTAGAACAAGGAGAGCATTCCTACCTGACGACTGTGCTTCAAAGATTGCAATCCGTTTGTTAAGATAGGCGAATCTATCAAACAGACCGCCAGTTTCTGCACAGAATTAAGGGTTTTTTTCAGATATTTTGAGGCTCCAGATCAGAGGTGGCTGCCAAATTCTACGGTGGGGCGCACCTGCGATTCGTACAGGGTCACAAGTTGTGTACTATTATAGTATCCGTGGGCTCTGAACAATACGCCCAGCTTTTGAGAGGCTAACTTTACTCTGGCTTCGATGGAGTCCCATATCTGAGCTTAGGGTTACACCAAGCATATCAATAAAGGGCTTGTCGGGAAGATTGCTTCCATTTAAGGGGACTAGATTGTCATAGCTTTTAAAATGAGATACAATGCCATTGAGAAAGTCAATGCTTGAGGTATATTCGTTAGTGGTACTTCGGGGAATTTCAACGTTATGTTAAAATTTTACAACCAAAAAGTATAGTAAATATCTAGTACGGAAAGTTAATATTGAAGTTCTGTGAAAATTCTATTCTAGTTCTATTATTATTAAATTATGGGATAGTTGTTTCACATTTTTTTATAATATTAACAGAAGTTGAACTTTAAATATTAACTCGATAAAATACGGACTGAAATCATTGGAACACATCGCCTACACTAACTATATGAAAGAGGAATGACTGCGCGGCCTGTTTCATACAAAACTTAATTTATGATTTGAGGCCAAAATACTCACATAAACCTAATGGTCTTTCTTTTCATCAAAAAATTATGAAAATTGTTTTTTTTCCATTGCATATACTTCATATTAAAAAAAAAAAAATACTTCTCATCCATATTTACTAAACCTTTAATTAAAAAAATACATCATTCAGTTTGAATCTGTATTTTGGCCGCAATTAGAAAATTAAGTTATGTATGAAACAGGCACAGCAGCCGTTCCTCTTAAGACATGCGTACGCTTCAAAGAAATCTCGAAATAATATTCTGAAATCTTGCCTTTTTAATGCTATTTGGAAAAGGATTTATTACAAGTACCAGATCTGTTCTGATAGCCGTCCTGCCAAACTTCGTAGATTCTGATGTAGGTATACTTTCTAAACTCTTGTAAAACATTGTTATGTATATTTAGTGCATCTGTATATTTCGAGCCTGTATATTTATTTGTTATTTTCCCGTTGTTTGCATATATTTTTTGTCTTAATATTTTCATATACATATTTGCATGGAAAACTTGGTAAATCCGAATATTATGTACCGATAATGAACAGTCCCATAATGAGTTGAATTGATAACTCATGTTGAGTGCAACTTCGTTGTATGTCTTCTTTGAAGAAAATAAAATAATCTTCTTATATAAAAATTAATTAATTAGCCGTTACAAGCCTTCCTCATACTAATAAAGTTGGTTGTTTACAGGTGAAATATAATAAAAAACAGTAATTATTGAATGAAACACTAGTATATATTGATTAACTTGGCGGGTTTGCGATAAGCCGACGTAGCTCAACGGTAGAGCATCTGACCGGCAATCAGAAGGGTGCAGGTTCGAGTCCTGTCGGCGACATTTATCTTTCTCGGAAGGTTTTTTCAATTTGGATGAGTGTTTCAGGCTAATAATTATTGTTTATAAAAATAATTGTTACCCTTTGCGCTATGCACAAAAGCTTGTCTTAAAAACTTTAGTTTATCAATTAATAAAAATTAATGTTTATCTGTGTCTCCTCGATTTTTTCGAAAATTACTTGACCGGTTTCGCTGAAAATAGCACGTTTGTTCTCATTAGTGCCGGGAACGTTTAGAGAGTAGTTTTAATGAAATACAATATGAAAAACTGTTACTATAACGTTTTGGAATTAGTATGAAAAACATTGAACCCGCCATGTTGTATTGAGGTTAGCGCATAGATATACCACTCTGGTTAGCCGCAGATTACATATTCAAAATAAGAGAGTTTGTTTGGATAGAATATTTTCAAAATTGAAAACACAAGTAGGTACCTACTTAAGAACTTTATTATTAAGATACATTTTGAAAAAAATAAATGTATGGAATGAGAATTTCAAATGAATGTTTCTTCGTTTAGACATAGTAATAGTCGTCACAAGACATTACTTTCGCTGTCAAATCAATTATGACACCCAAACGACATCATGAATTCACAACTTTAAAATTAAAAAAAAAAAATATATTAAAATCGAGAATGCCGGTTACACATCAGTTAGTAATAAATAAACATAAATTAAATTTTGATGAATCCTACAAGTTTCTCGAAACAACATGACATGGCTTTAGCCGCAGATCTGAAAAGCCAAATACTTCTCAACCTCACAACATACCCCAATTGGGGATAACATGGTCTCACTGGCTTCAGACAGTTAGGAGCAGTTGGAACTAAGCCGGTATTCGAATAAAATATAAGTTTATTGACGGCCTTCATGGTCGAGGAGTAAGGCTCTCGACTACGAATCCGAAGGTCGCGGGTTCAAATCCTGGCGTGCGCAAGTAAATTTTATTTAATTAATTTGTGATGTTTCACAATTAATTCATTTAAAAATAATATATAGTATATTTGCACACGTTCCAGAGTGGAAGATACTCTCAGTATCGCCCTGGTGAAAGACCACCATTCAGAATTGAAACGTTACTTGAAATGGCTTTTAGCCGTGTTTGGTGACCAGATCTGAATAGCCAGGTATATCCCACCTCCCTCTTTCCCTCCCCAATACCTTCAGCCTCACAATATTCCCCAATTGGGAATGCCATAGTCTCACTGGCTCCAGATGGTTGGGAGCAGTTGGGACTCTTGTGCGGTATTCATATAAAAAAAATATTTTTAAAAGTTTGCAAGCTGTATGCACGCAAGGGATAAGTTCACGTTAATCTCCGAGTTATTGCAACAGTGCGACTTCTAACTCGACGCATGATTCGGGCACGTAGATCAAAAGGATGAAGAGAGCCAAGAGAATTTATACCACACTCAGATGGTTAGTTATTTTTCATAATACTTATTGCGTAAATAAATCATGAAAACAACATGTTATGTCAACATTCATCTTGACTGCATCATTTAAAACAATAACAGGAATTGCTGTGTTATTGTTGACACAATCGGTCACATCGCGAGACATATCGATAAGTAAAAACAATGTTGATAAAACGGGTTAAAAATAAACTGAGTTAAAATAAACTTACGTAGGAGTCCGGCATCAAGAAGTTATGAGAAATAATATGACATTAGACCGCCTACGTAATTTACATTAGTACCCCAAGAGATATATTCAGTATTCATTAACCTTGAATGAAGAATGTTAAATTTAAATATTCCCCTTTTCATTTCGTCGTGTCATCGTTTACATTAAAATTTTATAAAACATAATTCATTATTTTACTTTCAAACTGTTAATTTATCTAGTTCCACATTAAAACTTTTCATTAATCTTGTCCCAGATATTTACATTCAAATGGATCATTAATTTTAACTCGTATAAACCACAGATCAAATAACACATTAGATATGCCCCAACGCGCAAGGGGAAGAAACCAAAATTGGGGGGGGGGGGGGGGGCGAGCTTAGGCGTGTCACTTTTATTTGATTTGCGAATAAATGCATCCCGACAGGCTGCAGGCAACTCGCATTGCACTGCAAAGTATTAGTATTTACTCTTCGAAAAGCATCTGCTAATTGTGCGGAATTTATGGCAAATCCACTTTTTTCCTCGTAGCTGTGCTAACAGATTCCAAACTATGCCAAACCGCCAATTTAAGTATAACAGCGAATAAGTAAAAAGGTTCGACTTGTTTACAAAAACCGAATATTTTGTTGGAGTAGTTTGAACATTTTATAAATGTTTTAGAATTTGCTTACCGCAGTCGAAATCATGTGAAAGAAACGTGGACGGCAGTAAATTAGTGTCACTAAAACTGTTCATTGTTCATGTATTATATAATTGAATAAGCTTAACATACAGTAAAATAACGCTTGATGCGATTTTGATTATTCTATTTACCACTTCTATTGTACAAGGTTTGATTGCACAGGAAACCACAATTATTGTTTTATTTTTGTTAAAATCTTTCGAATATCACTATAGTGTATTCGATGAACCCGCCTCGTGACAAATTTAGGATGTCACGTGGGTTGCTTCGAACGGTCAAAATGGAAGGCAAATTTGGCTATATGGCAGGTCTATTCATTCCGACATCAAGTTATTGAACCATATAATATTCCAACGAATCAATAACGTGATGGCAATATTTTAAATTAAAACTGTTAAATAATCTGGTTCCACTATTCAGTGGGGTAATCTTATATTTCGCGCTCCTCATAATGTGACTAAAATATCAAAATTGTTAATCTTCTGAGTTTGGCAGATAACGAAAAATATTTGTCATTTTACATTCAGGTTTTAAAAACATTTAGAAAGGTCTCATTATAGATTATACGCTTTCATATTCATCCCCAATCCGACAGTTCGTGCCTCAGTCCTTCGCCGGAGATTTTTCTACCCCGGAGCCTTGAAGTACCCCTTAAGCCTTTGTGTTCCCAGAAATATTGGCATCCGTTTCCGCTCTTGACGTCATTTCTGCGTTTTATACGAAAACAGGGTGCTTTCAACCCCATTTAAAGCCTTTGTTAGCACACGGATAAAAATAGATTGATTCCGTGGGTGTCAATAAGACCCGACCTTCCTGGTTTGCTTTCAATTTGATTATTGATAACGCAAAACTTTTGATTGATCTAGAATCTAGCGAATTACACCAGGAAATGGTAACTAGTAAAATTCTAAATAATCTAAACGATGAACTTGTATATGTACTTATGCGATTTTGTAGACCAAAATGTTCGGAAGTGCGTGCAATAAATATGACGTATAATTTTGAAAATAATACTTGTTATTTACACATTAAAATAAATCAATTAAAAAAACATTCTAAATTAAATACGGGTAAAACGCATAATAAATGTAAGTACCTCACAGAATAGAGACATTTAATTATTTAACTAAATCGGTTATACCGGTAATAAATAATTTTAAGCACCGTCTAAATTAGAATTGGGTGGGAGTAAATGAAATCATAATAAGTAAATCGTCGCAATGTGGATTAACCAGTTTGAAAATAGCTTTGAACGCCGAAACAGCTGTCACAACAATAAAAACTAAAATACTTGCAGAACTTAATAATAACGTTATTAAATTTGATTTACATTAAATAGAAAAAAAATTTTTTTTTTAAAAGATGTACAAATAGATCATGCGTAGGTAGACGCACAAAAAGCGAGCAGATCTTTTATTTATTTTTACCTAAAATAGTGGGACAATATTAATGATCAGTTTGAATGTAATAGCGCGCTCATATTAATGAAACGTTTGAATGTAGAATAGTGGAACACGAGTACTGAAAGGTTTGAATGTAGAATAGTAGAATACGAGTAATGAAAGGTTTGAATGTAGAATAGTGGAACACGAGTACTAAAAGGTTTGAATGTAGAATAGTAGAACACGAGTACTGAAAGGTTTGAATGTAGAATAGTGAAACACGAGGACTGAAAAGTTTGAATGTAGAATAGTGAAACACGAGGACTGAAAATTTTCAATGTAGAATAGTGGAACACGAGTACTGAAAGGTTTGAATGTAGAATAGTGAAACACGAGTACTGAAAGATTTGAAAATAGTGAAACACGATTAACAGTTTGAATGTAAAATAGAGGAACGCGATCATTGAAAAGTTTGAATGTCGAAAGGAAGCGTTCGAATGCAACTAACAGTGGAGTGCAGTCCATAAAGGCTGAAAAACTGTGCCTACCATAAGAAAAACAACGAACCATAAAGATAAATAAAAAAGCGACAAATACCTAAGAAGAGGTAATAACTTGTACGCTAATTTATTCAGTTGGCGACAACAATCAGAGGAAGATGATCATAAAATACTCATTTTCAAATATTCAATGCACTTTTCATGCCAGTAGGCAATGGCGGCTCGTGGCTTTAGAACGAGCTAGAGTGGTAAGATTGAAAAAATTAGACTTTATTGATATTGTTTTAGATGAAAATGATTTCATTTAGGTTAACCTAAAATAACCAAACTAAAAAAATCGATCAAAGATTTTTCGAAGAAAAAAAATCGATTTCGGTTTAAACAACATCCAATAATGTTGAATTTTTCTATCTTAGCACTCTAGCTCTCTCAAAAGTCACGAGCCGCCACTACCCGGAGGTTTTTTGAAAAAAATACACAGCCTACAATTGATCATACAGCAATAAAGGCCAGGGGTAACTAACTAACCATCACGCCATTTCCCCGCAGGGGTAGGTAAAGAGGATAGACTGCCAGAAGAGTCAAATGTCATAGATAAAAACAATATTGTAATATAAATCTTATAACGTAGTAAGATATAAATTTCTAATGGGTGGGTAACGATTAACGATATATAACTGTTTAATAAACAAACGAGAAATTAATTATGACAATTAGTTGTAAGTCAATAGTTATAAGTCTTACTTATAAGCCATTATTAATAAATTTAAGGTATTGGTTGTACGTCAAGTGATATGTTATTTAATTAATTGTAAAGCGCCCTTGTGATTTTCCCACGAAAACGGCGCTATAAAAGTAATTGAATTATTATTATTATTATTATTATTATTTGACACTCACAATATTACATGGAAACGATTACGTAAATCAAATTATTACCGGGTTGTAAATTTGTCGCATCCGTTGCCAAGAATATTTCTAATCTCCGAGATTGGATTTTAATCTCAAATAAACACGTCGATCCTGATTTCCACAGGCAGGTCACGTAAACAAAACACGGTTTAGCTGTACGTGCTAAATGGAGCTATTTATTTTAAAGCAATAGACACTCAGCTGTCCAAAGTTAAACAACACTATAATGTGAAAATGTGACCATATCGCCCAACATGTCAATTATTACAAATCAAAAACGAAATTTAAATAAATAAAATAAAAAATTAAGCACTTAAATATATCTACTGTTTTAGAAATTTCATTCAATAGCAACTCTTGTCATATTATGCTGCGCTAGAACATCCGTTCTGCCTTGTGGTACCTTGAACAAGTCGTGGCAACGACTATGGCCATTTTCAAGCACGCATAAGCCATAGCACTCCGAGAGGAATGGGCTATCAATAAAGCTATGCACTATTTTAAAACTAAGTATTGCAAGATTTGCATAACGTCTAGTTTCTAGGCTAATTCTATTTTTGTAGCCTGAAGTAAGTTCACATGGTGCATGAACCTCAAATAAGTTCCATACGTTCGCATACCTGAGAATTTTTTCTGTTCCAGCATTAGTTTGAAACCAGTGGGATTATAGCAACCCCAATTGATGAAGGTAGCAGGGAGGGGGAGAAGATTGGAAAGATGAAGGTTGGTAAGCAACTGGTCACCAAACATGGCTAATGCTATTTCAAGCAATGTTTCTATTCTGAGGTATTAATAACAACGTAATATAAATATGGACAATTATTCTGGGCGACTGAAAAAACTGTGTTGCTTTTGCTGACGGCCGTTCTTCCCAGCCCTACTGAGCAACTGTTGAGCCGAAATTTTGCTTCAACACTGTTCAAATGCCCAATTACGCTCTTCCCAACGAAATTCTCGATAAAATTTACGATCAATTAATGATATCGATTTTTGTGGATTAAGTTCCGCTCAACAGAGGACAAGTTATAAAATGTGTCAACATGGTGAAAAAATGCCACCGAAGTTTCAAATGTCATATTGGTTCGCGATCTATTTTACGCAATTCAAATATTCAATGACAAAGATTTATTTCCGTTTTAGAATGTCAAAAACATGTTTATTGTATGTTTTAAATAAAACTGAAGAGAATCTAAGTTATTTTACTTAGTATAAGCTACATTTTGTCTTGTTTTTCACGGAGAAGAAACGTCAAATGTGCAAAACAAAATGTACTTTCGCAGCATTTGATGTCATTTTATTGTCTATAAAAGTGGGCGGGCACTATTTTATTGTCTATGAAAATGGGTGGGCACCTTCATAGACAATTTAGGATGTTCAACGATAAAATATGCTTGCAAACAGGCAAACAGAGCGTTGCCCAACAAAACACTCGGCTGATCGGTGCCTCAGATTGATCATTCTAAAAGTTGGAAAAAACGGCCGTTAATGTTTACGAAATTGCTCAGTGTTTTAAATCTGGATGGCGTCAATGATTCTTCGTATTTGCTTATCACTGATTCATGTTCAAATAATAACTAAGCACGCTACATAGATTGTTAAACAAAAATCTAAACATGGTTGAAATAATATTTCGCGACGAATCGCTTCGCATCGCAAAATAATCCACGTGGACCTTTTACCGTTATTTATTTTATTATTGGAAGTGCCCCAGTCTGAAGCATAGATTGATTCAGTTAGGAAATACATAAATTGGATAAAATATTTTCTGGAACCTTGGTTAACCAAGTGGGAAATGTGAAGGGCTGTTTTATTGATTTCAGAGCTCAACCTGTAACATTTTTTTTAATGTATACAACCAGGCGAACTGAGTATATTGTCACCCAGTTAGAACACGTGCTGAGGCGAATCAAAGAAGTTGCAGGAAGGAAATTGAAAATGCCGGTTCCGAAGAGGCTCGAATTAAGGGGGCACGGGACGTCGGAGAGGGATTATTTTTTTAATTTGAAATAATGATAATATTATTACGCAATACGATAAAGTTAATGTTTTTAAAGAGAAAAATATTTATTTTCCACATATATTTAAAATTTACATAAGCATAAAGCCTGTGTTGGTCTTTTAAATAAGTATTCATCCCTAAATCTAAAGGAATTTTATCATATCACTGCACAAGAGATTAACAACCTAGCAACAAGATTGCCGATTCATTAAAGTGTCTATAGCTAATTGATATAAGAGACTCCCAAGGTTTTGCGCCACTAGTATGAGTTTTGTATGAACGATTTCTTAGAACAGAATGTCCTGAAGGTGCTGAATTCATATCGCACGTATGGGAATCATTTTGGACTCAGGGCAGACCGGTGGATTTTTTAACACGAAATTTGAATAAATGAATGTTTTAAGTGCGGTAAAATTATAATACAAGTTTGTTTTATTATCTTATCCTTTTATTTTATTTTCGTAGTCTCCATAAAACAGTTGTACACTAATACATTACAGATATTAAAATACATTACAATAAATGAGCAATGGTAAAAAAATTACATAGACAAGTATTAGTAATAACAAATAGTACAAGTAAGTAAACATTTGCATATTGATGATTTAAACGATACTATATCACACATGCAAGAAGCCTAAGGTTGACAAGTATTAGTAATAACAAATAGTACAAGTAAGTAAACATTTGCATATTGATGATTTAAACGATACTATATCACACATGCAAGAAGCCTAAGGTTGATAGAAAAAGTAGAGATGTAATAGTCACTATTTTGTGACATGGGTCAAGAGATGATCGCGAAACTGTATGTAAGTGAAATTGAAAATGTCAACGGTCAACGCAGCATCGTTGATAAGATGAGTCGCTCTGCTGATTGGCGTGTTCTGGTAAACAGAGATTCTCACTTTCGGAGCATAAAATAGTGCATGGGATCTCCAACGAGTATACTTGTTAGGAACATATAAGTTTACCCCTATCAACATAGATAGATTAGAAATGGTTCCAGAGATTAACTTATTATTAAAACATGATTGTCTAAAAATATTTGTCGGCATTCACTGCACAAACGCACTTTAGAGAAAAACCGAGACGCATTGGGGTTCCTTCCTCACGTCAAGAAAAGTGGCGCTGAATGTCCGAGTATAGGAACAGGCATGTTGGCGCACGGCCATTCCCAAGAGCGTTCTAGTATTTCTTCCCACTTCTTGAGAGACAGGTCGACATAATTTGATATTAAACCCATGTTTTCATCCTGACAGATGCAGAGATGCAGAAAGGGATAATCTTGACGACTGGCGCAATGTCTCCTGGGAAGGGTGGCGGGAACAAGAATCCACCTAGCACTGCTTCAGAGGGACTGCCCTGGTGTCCTGGCAACGGCTCGTCCCAAGTACTCTCACTTAATCTATTTAGTTTCTCCCTTTTACTGTTTTATGTTAGTATTTCTCCGCGTCTCACCATGTTCATCTACGGACGAGTAGAGCAGAGCCACCATTATTACTAGCGCCACTTTTGTCGACCGTATGTATGTACTAACCATTCTGGGCTGTGGAATTTCACTAACCTCCTTCTAAGCTAATGCTATGCAGGGACACTTGAGGGTTTAGAATCATTTATAACCTTAGCTTCGTTGAACCAAAAAATTAGAGTCCTTGAGGTGCACCCTGAAGGAGTAACCATAAGTTACTTATACCGGGGTGGGAAAGTGGTGGATAACCTCAACTGACAGATGCAGAGACCAGGTGAATGTCAAGTATCGTGCAGCTCTAAACGTAGACTCGGTAGAACAACATTTCACGTGCTGCTGGCGCATTATTGGCACTACTTGGCACGGGGCCAGTGCCGCTCGCGACTTGGCACGCGTGCCAGACGAGAGCCAGCGGGTACACCAACGTCTCACCTGAGGTCCGAGGGCAATCCACCAACTCAATCATTATTAGCGACCACAACTTAGGACCCGATGAATACTTCAAGAGTTACAACATCCTCGAGCCAAATTACAATTTAATTACCGGCGAGTCAAATTAAGTGATTAGAGTATAATATTTGTGTAGAGTGCCAGGGAACATTTCTCCCTCTTCATGTGTCAACTGTGGTTAGAGGTGCATAAATGTGGAGATAATCTTCTCTACCCAGTGAGCGGGCTGCCTATTGCTACTGTAGGCCTTTTATTTATTTTTATTTCAAATACTGGTAGTGTGTTTTATGTGCTAGCGGCACTTGCTGATGGCAATCTTATATTTAACCCCGCTCACTAAGGTAATGGAGGGTATAACATAGAATTTTGGGGTAGATGGAGGGGTTCGGGGCTAGGGGTCCCGTGGCCGAGGTTGGATATGGAGGGATTCGAGTTCGATTCTAATTTGGAGTAAAATGTTTTGGCTAAATCTATTACATGTTTTCGGAGTGGAGTAATTTACGAGCCCGTGTTAATTATGCTATTCCCGACGAAACAAGGGACTTTTGGTGAATCGTAGGAGCAATGCATTCTGGAATCATTCTAGCCTTTTTGTATTTGAAGTAGCTCATAAATTAAGTGATTATAGTAAAAATGATGAATGATCCTCTCATATCGTTCCAGAAATAATCGAGCGCGTTGTATAACCGGCAACAAAGAAACATTTCGCAGAACACACCAAAACACGTTCCAACCACAGAGAAAATAATACAATTAGAGAAGGCTATCTATTTTATCTATGTACCTACTGTGATGGGTTTTGCACCTGTGTGACTATTGTAATTAACAAAATATGCAAAAGTCCATATAAGGCGTATATAATATAATAAATAAATAACACGAAGGGGGGAAAAACCAAAATAAGGGGGGCGAGGGGAAAGCCAAGCGAGCCGCCAATTTAAATAAAACAGTCAAAAAGTTCGACTTGTTTACAAAAACCGAATATTTTGTTACCGTATTAAGTTTGACCCCTTTCATAAATGTTTTTGTAATTTATAAATAGAAAAAATTTAGTTTTAAACTACTTCAGCTTTTGGAAGTACTCTTTCTTCGTCGGGACTATATCAAAACTAAGATACAAAATAAGGATATGCATGAATATATACGGTTTCTACAGTTTACCTAATTACCCCTTCCCCTTTGGTCGGCTCCCACTCCAACAGCTAAATATTCATGCATGTCTGTCATTATTTTGTATCTTATTTTAGTTAGCTGTAATATGGTTCTCACAAAGGAAGGGTACTTCCGAAACCGGTAGATCATTATATATCAAATTGAAGTGGTTTAAAACAAATTTATGTGTTTATATTACAGTTATGGTAAGCCACAAAGTAAATGCTTTTTACAGATATGTTTTATAATTTGGTTACCGTAGTCAAAATCAGGCGAAACAAACGTGGGCGGAAATGAATTAGGCTGGTGCCAAAATGGGTGTCACGAGACCTTTGCCTCCTCCTGTCGAAATGGTAGGTGCTCATGGCAAGTCTGTTAATTCTAACGTCAGTGGTTAGACCAAAGTAAAAATAAATAAACGAGTATTATGTCAATACAAATACCAGAGAATTAGCGTACAAGCGCGAGTCGAATTAAGTGATTAATAGTTAAAATGGATGGTATTTTTAGGTCGTTTTAGGAAAATGCTGACAAGAAATAGGCTAGCAGCTTTACCGCGAATGTTTTTCATGATACTTTTCTTTTCTCGATTGATAGAAAAGTTGGATGAAATAATTCATAATATAATTCCAATGCAGCAATTTTTTTCTTTTGAAACTGGGAGATCAATCGGTCTTCGGCCTCTTATATTATCGAATGTATTTAAAATAAGCAGTTTGGCCTGGCCCTTCCAACCTTCACCTCGTTTCAGAGTGTAAAATGCTATCGGTATCGCCCTGGTGAAAGATCACCACTCAGAATCGAAACGTTGATGAAATGGCTTTAGTTATGTTTGGTATTTCTCAACTAATGTGTGTGTTCTGCATTATCACACAAATGATCATTATCAAATTATCATAAAGTAACACATGTGTATATAAAAAATAAATTAAAACCGATTACATTTCTAAAAAATGTATCAATAAGTATTTGTTCAGACCCTGCTATACTCTGGTTCTCACAGTCATAGCACAAAAATACATAATCTTGCAAAACCGAGTATGTGTGTGTGTTTTTTTTATGTATAAAATGTCAATAGATTGTTCAGTTACCCACAAATGCAAGGGATAAAAAAACATGCCTGCATGTAGTGTAATAACTACCATTTCGATTTAATTTTCCAAAATTTTCTACCACGATTTTTGAGAGGTATTAGTACCCGCCCCCCCTGATCAAATTCTGGGTGTGCCGCTAGCCACA